>KE505501.1:136637-147381 GCA_000441515.1 Elaeis oleifera
ATCATAAATAACATGTATTTGGATAGAAATATGTTTCCTCAAAAATACTAACATTATTTATGATGAAAATATTTCATCATGAATATTTGAAAACATAAATTAAAATAATATTTTATTATTTGTGATGATTATTTTTGTCATAAATAATAAGTATTTATGATAAAATTTTTTTATCATAAATATGGAGTTATTATGATGAAAAATAATTTTCATCATAAATATTTCATTATTAGCGATGAAAATAATTTTTCATTATAAATATCCTTATTGACGATGAAAATATTTTCATCGTAAATAAATTTATCGTAAAAACTCTCTTTTCTTGTAGTGTATTATAGCATTAAAGAAGGAATTTTTCATAATTGAGTTGCAACTTCAACTACCTCCAAAATTTTAAGAGTTTTATTTATTATGCTTTAAATTTATTATCTCTTATACTTTATGATTGTAGCAAATTTCCTAAGATAAGAAACTTGGGATGAAAGAACTATCCAAGTCCGTAATTAGATGTTTGTATTAAGCGAAGTTAGGAGACTTAGTTTGGGAAAGATTTTAGTTGGTGAATCTAAAAAACTAACTAGGTAAGGATTGTGAGTTCAAAAAATAATCTAGCTATAATCTTTTAAGAGATTATAGTGGAATTCGTAAGTGGATGAGCTTGGACAGTAGATGAAGGTATAGAAATTGACATTGAACCACTATAAATTTATTGTGTTTATGCTTGTGTTGACTGATTTCATTTTTAGTTTAGCTTTTTTATATATATTTTTTATTTGTACTTGACTAACTGATTCTCTTGAGATTTTGGATGCTTGCTCTTTGGCATAAATTTCTAAAAGTTTGTTAGAAGATTTGATCTTGCTCTTTACTTTAAGTTACTTGCTCCATACAATAATGCAATATTTTTTAAAGTTAGCTAAAGTTTTTAGAAAGTCTATAAAGTTTTTATCAACCCAATTCACCCCTCCTCTTGCGTTACTATCTTTAGGCAATAAGTCATATCAAAACAGGTGCTCAGTGCTTTGATTTAACCATCAAGAGCTAAAGGTCATGGTAGCCCCGATTGGTACTTCAATTAATTAAGGACAATCCACTAACGAACCACTACTTTTATTGGTACAAGATACATGTATTGAAAGCACGAATAAAATTTCATACAAGTATAAGAACATGACATGTGCAATGTTATAATTAATGGTCATCATGCACCTACTATCTTGATTAATGGCATGTCTTCTCCTAAATTTGAAAAGAATTAGGATGATAATATTAAAAAATTAGCTCAATTGAATGCTAAAATTATGAATATTTTATATTGTGCAGGATGCTAATGAATTTAATCATATTTTTATGTGTTTATATACTAAAGAAATCTAGGATCAACTCAAATTTATCCATTAGGATACCAATTAAGTCAAGAAATCTAAAATTAATATGCTTGTATATAAATATGAGCTTCTAGATGAAACATCAAGAAACTATAATTAAAATGTTTACAAGATTTATTGATATTATTAATGGCCTAAAAAGTTTGGTAAAGACTATACTAATGGTGATCTTATATGGAAAATTCTCAAGTCTCTTCTAAAAGTTAGAAAGCTAAGGTGACAGTGATTCAAGAAGTAAAAGATCTCAACAAACTGTTCTTAGAAGAATTGATTGGCTCTCTCATGACTCATGAGTTTAGTATGCACAAAAATACTGATGAAGAAGCCAAAAAGAAAAGAATAATATCTCTAAAATCAGTGGCAAATGAAGAAAATTCTGATGATGAGTTGGAGGAATCTGATAATGAAAATGATCTGGCCTTAATCAGTAAAAAAATTCAAAAGATTTATGAGGAGAAAGAATTTAGTTTCAAAAAGAAAGGCTTCTCCAAAAGGGAAGTAAGCAAAGAAAAGATAAAGAGCCTCAATCTCTATATTATGAATGCAAAAAGTCAAGACATTTTAAGGCCGACTGTTCTCTACTCAAAAGGAATCCCAAGAAGTATAAGAAGAAAGCCATGATAGTAACTAGGAGTGATTGTGATGAATTTACCTCTCAAAGAAAATGAAAAAGAAGATGCTGCAAATCAATGCTTCATAGCATTTGAGAATGAGGTATGCTCTGAAACTCTTCAAGATTTTATTTTGGAAGAACTTCAAGATGCTTTTTATAAGCTTATTGATGATTTCAAATTGCTTAGTTCAAAATAAAGAATAAAAGAACAAAATCAGGTTTTGATGAATGAAAAAATTAAATTTCAAAAAGAAAGGAAAGTTTTGTGAAAGAAAAAAATCTTGGGTGAAAATGTCATTCTTAAAAGGAAATTGAAAACTAAACCAATTGTTGAAAGATTTACTTTATGTTTTGAAAACTAAATGTGTTTTAGAAAATCAAAGAGACGTTTATGATAAAGCTGAATTGGATTTCAACTGTATAAAAAAGTAAGTTTTTAAAAAATATATGTATTAAACCAACTTCAAAAGCACATTCCATTACTTGTTTTAAATACAACAAAATTGGTCATAAAGCCTCTGATTGCTTTTAAAGAAAATCAGAAATTATGTTGTTAAGCAATTTGGGTTCCAAATGGAACCAAGCCTTTTAACCTCAAAGATCCAAGACGACTTGGGTACCAAATTTAAAAATAATTATTTTTACAGGTGTGCCCAACATCTCATGCATCAAAGAGGAGATCATATTTGGACAACGGATGCTCATCGAACATGATGGAGGGTGGTGACAATTGGTAAAAACAAATCTTTGGTATTGACAATACTAGAGTCAACCCTATTTTATTCATTGAAAATATTTTGCTTGAAGAATAGATTGATTTTGATGAATCATGTTATGCTCTTACATGCCCTATTATTTATGATATTCATGCATTATGCTCTGATACATATTATGGTATTTTAATATTTGCTGAAACTCATCATTATTAACCCCCTTTGTTTCAATTTCATTTATGTGAAGTTTCTAAAATTTTTGAAACAAATATACTCTCTTAACTTGAAATATCATTTCTATATTCTTGTACTTCTTTATGTCTTAATACTCTTAATGATAATGGCTCAAAATTGCACTATATTTTGAATTAAAGAAAGATAAATCAACTTGAGCTAAAATGAATGGGTAACATTTTGTGCAATTCTTTTGGATTAAGTAATAATTAAATTTATGGCATTAAAATTGATAAAGTTATCATAAGATCCTGTTTAATCAATCAAAATTGTGTGAAACATCTTTTTATGAGAAACATTATGCAATATTGTAACATTATGCTTGATATTGTGCTCACTTAAAATCATTAATGGATACTTTTATTAAATTCCTTAGTGAAACAAGATTTGGTTTGATTAGAAGTAAACTAAGTATTTGAGATCCCATTAGATGAGCCCTTCCTTAGAAGCTCTTATCTAGAATTTTCTCTCATTTCATTGAGCTTGATTTGATCCATGCTTTTGATTAACCTTTCCCTTGGAGCTAACTCCTAGATTTAGGAGTCAACTCCTAGACTTGGAAAATCAACCCTTAATCCAAGACAAACCAGTTCTCTGAGGAGTCGACTCGTGGTTGTACTCGAGTCGACCCTCATTTGGGGTCAACTCATAGTTTAACTCGAGTCAACCTCTCTTCTGGAGTTGACTCACAGTTTTGGGGAGTCAACCCGATGTTAAAAATGACCCTTTAAATGAAGTTGTCCTGAGGGCTATTCTCTCGATTCTTTTTCATTCGTGCCCGTGTGTCTCCAAACTACTTTTCCTCCTCAAGCAGACTACTGCATTCCTTTTCTGCCTCACTTCCCCTTGGATTTGGTCCCCCATGGCTCCTTAGAAGTAGTTTGTGCTAAGATTGAAATGGAATTGCTTGGAAAATAAAAGTTCTAGGTTCTACCAAATGAAAGTCCCATGATGGAACATTGAACAAAGTATAGGTCTGACCCTCACCAATCTTCTAGAGTAGAGCCAGCACCTCCTCCTCCTTCTCCACCTCTATAATCAGTTTGTCCTTCCCTATTGCTGTCTCCCTCCTTTGAGGTACCCAATTTCTTGCATATTGTCACGACGGATCGGAAGATTGACTTTGATTGTTTGGAGTGTGATGGGTTCTCCATAGAGAGAAAATCAAGAAGATGGGTTGGGAATATATGTACTCACTAGACCTACTCACTTACCCAAATTTGGTGAAAGAGTTCTATGAAAATGCAAAATTCAGGATAGGGAATCTAGAGTCAAAGGTGAAAGGTGTAAAGATTGTACTTGATGCTGAGAACATTGGCCAGATTCTTCACATGCCCACCGACAGTAGCTTTACAGTCCATCTCGATCACTAGAGCATTGGCCCTTGATACATATTGGCTTGAGATGATGTTAGTGAGATCGACGAGGTGAGCGCTTACCTGTTGATAGTCAAGTTGTACCTCCTTCATCATATCATCAATAGGATCTTCTTTTCCAAGATTAGGTGGTTTGATTTTGTGTCTGAGAGGGACATTTCAGTGATGTATCATTTTCTCAGGGAGTGCCCTCTATGCATGCCAGCTTTGATGATCTAATAGATGCATGAGGTGGCCAGCCAATCGAAGGCCTCATTGCCTTATGGCATGGTCTTCACACTTATCTTCAAAGAGCATAGGATTGAGTTAAAGGGAGTGACCTCCAATGTGCTGATGCACACAGACATATATGATGGCCGTTCATTGTGCTAGATGGGATTTCAAAAAGTTGACAGTCATTGAATATGTAGTGGAGCATCTTTGAGGGAAGAGCTGAGAGATGGAGCAAGGATGATGATGATGACTACCCAGAGGCAAGATCCAATGCACCGACAGAGGATCATGATCTGGCTTTTGTGCCCTCTACAGCTATAAAGCTGTCTCCAGAGGCTATAGAACCCAAGATTGAGACTAGTTTTATGGCTCGAGATGCTCAGCAGGAGCATTTTGAGACCATTAGATTAGATATTGACCTATCAAGAAAGATAGTGGAGTAGCCAAGGGAGGTTTTGACTTTGAGTGCTCTACATCATGGGGAGAGTAGATCAAACTATCAGACACCCCCATATCAGCCAAAGATGATAGACAAATAGAACTCATGCCATATGCATCAACCCTTCATCAAATGATCATAGAGTTGTGGCACGATATCTCAAACATTCATTTTTGGTTGAGCCTCAGATTCAGAGGACTGCAGACCTGGAGGGAGAGGTCAGATCCATCCATGCCCACTTGAAGAGCAAGAGGATTGGGAGGCAGGATCTATTCACATAGGTCAGGGTAGACATGGCTTGTCAGATAAAGGTGGTAGAGAAAGCTATCCAGTAACTTGGGGAAATCATATCGAAACAGCATTCTATCCAGCCTAAACCATTCCCATTAATTTGCTTAGACTTTAACCCATCATAGGAGCCAACCTTCTAGGAGAGCCTCCGTTCACTCCCTTGATAGTTCCTCCTCATCTGACTAGACACAAGATTATATCCAAACTCTAGTATTTGTGCCCTAGGTGTCTATGTTCTGGTGTATCGATCTTCATGTCATGTTGTCTTTATCTTTTGTAAATTATGTACTATTTACTTTGCTTAATAGAATTATCTTTTCTCCAAATAGCAATGATGCTTAATTCTCCTAAATTTGGCTTAATTATAAATTATCTATTGCTCTGATTGAACGTCTTACCAATTTTCCAAAAGCAACTATCTTTATTCACAAAATAATTTGCTACTTACTCTTGCTTATCTCTGCTCTGATACTAATATCTAACTCTGTTGCTCTATTTTAAGTTAAATATACATATTTGTCTTAAATTGCAGAGGAGGGATGAAAAGTGAATGTAATCTCGAAGAAGCATGTGGCTTAAATTGAAACATAAAGGGGGAGAAGTAAAGAAAATTTGCAAAACTCAAATTAATAGACAAAAAGGAAGAGATTAGAGAAAGGGGAGAAAAAGAGATTAATGTATATTATGAAATATTTTTTATCTCCAATAAGTCCCTTTTTCAAATTCAAACTTGAAATTGCTCTGTGTAAAACTTAATATTTGTTATTTGTTTGATTTGCTTGATATATTATATGTTTCAATATTTTCCATTAATTACTATAATTTACTTTATTATATCATGAATTGAATTCCAAATCTCATATTTGATGTTTTCAACTCCAATACGATTGATTTTGAATTGTTTCAATCTATGAAAAAGAGAAAGAGTAAACTAAATCTAAAAATTTTGAAGAAATTTAGCTTTTGAACCTGAAGTGCTCTGATATATTAATTTTGGAATGATCAAATGCTCTAACTTTGATCCTTCATGTTTGCATCCTTAAGCTTACTATTTGAATTGAACATTGATTGAGACAAGTTTTGATTGTGCTATAATTTTTTTAACTTCCAAAATTTTAAATGAAACTTTTTGATACTATCAAAAAAGCGGAGAAGTTAAGTTGAGTATATGCTCTAGTACTTTATTGAGTATATTAATCATGAAGTATGTTATCTATCAAAATTTATCTTTTTACTTCATATTTCATATCAATGAATTAGTTATGCATAAATTATAGAAACACACCATGCTTTGTTATGCATATACTCAAAGTTTTGTTGTCATCAAAAAGGAGCAGATTGTTGACCCAAAGATTGATTTTGATGATAACAATACATTTGAATGCAAATGATGCTAAGTATATATTTCAAGAATGAATATAGGATCTCTCAAGTACTCACAAAGACACATTAAATCCAAGAAGAATTCCTCTTGAAGAAGCAAAGTCAAAAGAGCTTTCAAATAGAATTACTCAAGTTTTAGCTTAGAGGAGTTGACCTTAGCAAGTCATAAGTCGACCCCTGAATATCCACAAAGTGAAATAGCAAACCAATAATTTTGAAGTATTCAGGAATCATCCCCAAATTCATGAGTTGACCACAACGTGGTTAGAGTAGACAGGCAATTTCACGAGCTGACCCCTGGTTTCCAAGAGTCGACCCCAAATAGTCTTAAGGTATGAGATAGAGAGCTGTAAGATTGGCGCTTTCCAAGAGTCAACTCCAGCTTATCTCAAGTTGACCCCAGTAGAATAAAGGCTGATCCTAAATTGGTCTCGGGATGAAGGTAGAAAGCAATGAAAATGCCATGTTCTCGAGTTGACCCATCACTTCATGACTTGACCCCAGCTTTGAATGAGTTGACCCCTTAAGGGCCACAATCAAAGATAGAGAGCTAGCTTAAGACACAGTGCTTCAGGAGTTGACCCCAATTCTAGTCGAGTCGATTCATGAGCCAGACAAGTTGACCCCTCTGTATGAACAGTCTAACGGCTAGTTTCAAACAACTTGAAACAACTAGATTTCATTCCAATAACTAGTTTGACTGCTCTAATGGGTAGTACGCTTGCTTTATTCAAATTAAAATACTTAAGGCCAGAGTTTCAGTTGAGAAGTAACTAAGTGAATAAAAAAGTGAAAACTTCAATTTTTTGTAGGAGCTTTATATATCCTTGAGCAACTCCAAAAAGAAAGGAATTAAGAGCCTTAATTGAGTAAGAAATCTTTATTACATCTACAGCAAACCTCAAAGAGCCTCTCATTAATTGAAGAAGAGAAGTTCAAACTTCAAAAAGCAATCATCATTAACTACACTTCAATGAGTTTTTTTCTCGTGCTTTAGCTTAATTTTTGTATTTAATTGTTACTTTATCTTTTTAAAGTTTTTGAGATAGAAACTTATGGGATAGGCTTGTCCAAATCTATAATTAGATGGTATGTAAGGTTTTGGTTGGCGAGCTCATAAAATCAATTAAGTTTGATTGTAAATCCACTTAAAATGATCGGTATATAAGGTTTTAGTTGGTGAGGTCGTAAAACTAACTAGATTTTGTTTGTGATCTCGAGTAAAACAATCGTATTGTAATCAAGATGATTATAATAGAATTTTCAAGAAAAAATTCTGAGAAGTGGATATAGGTGCTAAGTTTGGCACTAACTACTATAAATTTCTTATGTTTGTGATTATGTGTTGTTATATTTTTTTGCTATGCATCTCTTAACTTAACTTTGCATTTACTTATTGCTTACACTTCATATTCATAATTACACTCAAATTAAAGCATATAATTGCTTTAAATTTTTAGACATCCAGTTCTGCTGCCTCTTAGGTTGCTACATCTGGATAGTATAATCCTTATCCATCACATGAAGACATGTAGTTCATGGGGCTGATCTTGGATAATTATTTATTTATAGAATTTCTAATTTGATTTGGAAGATGTTCAAACTAACGTCTTCCATCTGCTTCCTTCCTGGTTGATTGCCTTGTTCTGCCAGTGGTTCTCAAACCCACTCTTGCTTCCTTCCCTTGCCATGGGCGTTGGGGCTCCCTTCGATGCTCTCCAGCTATATCGGGTGGCTTTGGTAATGGGTACTTCAAGAGGATCCGCGTGCCTTTCTGTTCCTTTGCTTGCCTTTCTCGTTGTACTCCAGGCAACTGTTGGAGTCTTGGAAGTCTCTTTCGGCCCATGTTCTTGCTTTTGCTCTTCTTCTTGAGATGCCTCTTCTTCTTGAGATGCCTCATCTTCTAGAGCCTCTTCTTGTTTCTTTTCTTCCTTGCCTTCAGAAATTAGTTTCATGATCTCATAACCTTTAATGGCCGCACGATGAGCCCGAGGCAGGGGGATCGCCGGTTGCTCTTTGGGTTCCTCTGCAACGACTTCTCTCCGAGCCAAGGTGCTCCAGGATGTGCGAGGTAGGTTCAGGGACCCCACTTCTGGTTTCATAGGGGATTGGAACGGCGGTGTTCTTTGATTACTCCAACACCTTCAACGGTTTGGACATCTCGAAGGGCATCAGCCGTGGCGACATGGATCATATTGTTGGCTGGAATCCAGTTCTTCTTGCAGAGCATCCGCAGATCTCTCCTTGATAGGCTGTGGAAATCCATTTCTCTGATTGGATAAGGGTAACTTACCTTCAAGTTGATTGGCAGAACAATGATAAGAGCAGGGCGGTGGACGAAGGATGGATTGATAGAGACTAGTGCTCCCAATACTATAATAATTGCAATGATAGCTGTGAGAAGCAGAGCAATTTTGCCTTCCATTGGAGGCAGAGAGTGGAACTGCTACAATGAAGCTTCTATATTTCTTGGTTCTTCAAATGGCTTCTAAGTTTTGTGAGGAACACCAATTTATTCATAGACCCTGAAACTTCTGATGGCTCCAACAAGCAGCAGCAAACAAGTTTGGACGACTACATTCCCTATGTTGTTTTAGGGTCCGTCGGAATTGACAGCGTGGCCGTTCCCAAACGACGAAATCTAGCCGGATGAGGGATGCGATATTCAGAATATGCCACACCCAACAGCCAAACTGTCACAATAAATGTGTAAAACTTCTTGCAGATTAGAGAGATCGTTTACCTTTGGAATACCGCATCCAATCAAGCTCTGACAAACTGTTAACGTACAAGGCAGTTTCCTTGGGGTACTGCATAGGTGTTCTGGCGATGAAAATAAAGTGCTTCCATGGCTGTGGATTAAGACAGCAGGGTGGGTCTAGTGACGGTTGGGTTGGCAAAGCACAACCTGAAATGAATTCAGGTCAATCTCTGGTTGTTGTATTGAGCAACCCTACCCAACTCGAATGCAACACTAGATATGTATCGCTTCTGCTTTTCTTCTTTTTTCCTTGTTGTTGAGGAATAATCGAGGGCTGCAGCAATTTATCTTGCTGCGGTGGTTTTAGCTGATGAAGGATGTCTGGTTTTATTTTTTGACTTTTTTTTTTTTGTTTATATTCATAGTAGACTTGTATAATTGCTCCATCTTATATAAAAAAAAAGGAAAAAAAAAAGAAAAGAAAGAAAGGATGTCTGCTTCTTTAGTTTTGTTTGTTGCAGTTCTCGTACCTTGCTCAGTAGAGGATACTGCTCTTTGCATTCTTTTTGCTATATATTTCTTGGATATTTAATTACTGATCCCCGATCAACGTCACTCTAACAAAAACTCCTTGTTGACCAAAACTATAACTTTCGATCCTTTCTTTTAGATATACCGTAAAAGATATCCTTTGGACGTCATTTTACTTCAAAAAAAAATTGAATATACCCTTTAGCTAGACTTAATTATTTGAGAAGCGAGAGAGGGAGGTAGAGATGGAGGGGAATGAGATGCTGGAGACCGTATCGGTAGAACACTTTCCGAGAGAGACATCATCGGAGGCCATGGATGATGATGGCGGGTCGTCAAGATTAGTAGTAGAGGAGGACAGGGAGCATACGGTCATGGTGGCGGTGGCAATGGCCACAGCGGGAGGTGTTGGATTTAGAGACTAAGAGGGAGAAGTAGGAGGAGGAGAGGGATTTGCTGATGGAATAGTGGTCATCGAGGAGCTGGCGGCCAAAGGAGAGGCAGAGGATGGAGCCGTCATAGAGAGCGGTGGTGAGCCATCAGAAGATGGTGGAGGGGTGTGACAGTGGAGAAATGGCTGAGAGGGAGAGGAGAAAGCCGACGATGATCAAACACTAATATGTAGCTTTATTTGGCCACAAAGAGAACGATTACCAAAGCTTATCTTGCCAAGCCTTTATCCGACCATAGGGAGGATGACTACCACAGCGAGGGCCCTTTTCTAATACATAGCTAGAGCCCATATATCACATTACATTAATTAGAGTTCTTTCACATCATATTAATTGGAGTCCTTTCATATTAATTAGAAGTGATGACTGTGAGCAAGAAATGAAGGGAAAATCGCTTTTCCTCGTAGGAT
>KE505501.1:160905-171335 GCA_000441515.1 Elaeis oleifera
TTATGAATATATTATGGATAGTTTTGGTATTATATAATCAATGATCTTGGATTCTCATAGAATATCAAATAGGTTATTCGTGGATATTCGAGAATCTTTAATTACTAAACCATTGCCTACCAAATATTGTGATCTTACATTACAGGTAATCAAATCACCATAGGATTTGGATCACCGATCATCTTAGATCACCATTGTGATCTCAATGGGATCACCAAACACTACCTTACGGACTCTACAACTGAAGGAAAGGACATTAAAATTATGTGGCCATCCCATCCATATATTGTCCAAGAGAAAAAAAAGGATGAATATGGTATGGTTGATATCCATTCATATCTGTATTCTTATCCAAATAAATCTCAATATGGATAGAAATTTAAAATCTGACTAATATCCATGTCTATATCCATATCTGTCAAAAAAAATAGAATGAATACTGATAGACAACTATCTAATCCATATCCATATCTGAATCTACCTATAATCCTATGTAATTTTATATAGTATTCATTATAATTTTTAAAAAATATACAACCATATAGACATACTATTAACTTGATTTATTATCTATTTCCTAATATCTTTGATTCCGTAGTTATAAAATTTAATTATCCAACTTATATCTATAATTATATCCATACTTCAAAGATCTAAATTGTATCCGTATCCATTTAAAACAAATATGGATATGGATTTTTATATCTAAATAATATTTGTATCCATATTTGTATTCGTTGGACTAAACAAATATGAATATGGATATGCTAGCATCCGATCTGTTTTGAGCCCTGAGAAGAAAACCATAGAAAATGGATAAAATCCACATGCATCCATCTAAAACATTTACCAATAAATTCCATAGATTTCTTTACTTCTTGAGAAAAGTTAATAGAGTTTCATTAAGGTAATGAAATAGATATCCTTCATTGCCAAAATATTTTAGTTTCTCCTAGTGATTCTCCATGGTTCCCTTTGGGAAGAGAAGGCAGCCGCCTCATGTATACTTTGACTTGAAGCTAAAAATCTTTTGCTGCAACCACCAAATGGAATTGTAGCATATGAATTATTTATGTATAAAGTCCATATATATATATATATATATATTTATTTATTTATTTATTTCCCTTTTACTCGAGTATTATCTTATCTTTCATGGCCAAGTTCCGAGAGGGCGAGTATGTCGACCAATTGCCTTGCCATAGAGAAGGGCATTCTTGGGGATCAGATACTCATCCCTTATCGATTCAAGTGGAGAATATACACAAGAGATAAAATTGCTGCCCGAGATATCGACGTGCCCAGAACTTAGTCCTCAAGTTCCACATGCCCACATTGTCAAGCATAACATACACTGCAGTCCATGCCCCTGGGATATACCTACAAGAACAACTACTCGACCATGATTACTGAATTTTAAGACAAATTAGATAGGTTTTACAAATTATAACGTAGACACGTACTGTTAGTTTTCAACTTTCGGCCAAAAAAAAAAAAGGTTAACATGTGTTTGAAACAATAAGCAGTGAAGCTTTAGACACCTCTCTTAAGTGTCTGGTTGGTTTGTTGTCTGGTTTGTTTGTCACACTGTGGCTCTGCGGCTGTTCTCTTGAAGTTGTCTCTTTGTGGCTCAGTGGCTAATTTTGGATTATCTCTTGTAAGTGTCTCTCCTCTATGTGGCTATGCCTGGCTTGACTTACAGTTGCCATTTCCTCTTAACCTCTTCTCATGCTTTGTTCTGAGATTTCTAGGGGCTATGATATTGTGGACAAGATCATTGTATCGTGGAATGTCAGAGGTGCTGGAGATCCGCGAAAATGAAGAGTCATCAAAGATCTTATCCTTTACTCTTCCTGTGACATCACTCTCTTATAGGAATCCAAGGTTTCCAACCCTTTCTCTGCCTTCTTGGCTTCCATGGGTGGTAACAGACTCAATTGTTGGGCTCATTTGGATGCCACTGGTTCAGCTGGTGGAATTCTTGTTGGTGGAACTCCCGAATTTGTTTGATCTTCGTCATTCTATCAAGCTGACTGACTTACTCTCGTTAACTCTCCATTGTTTTGCTCTGAAACAAGACTTCTCTCTAACGGCAGTTTATGGGCCGAATGACAGAGACCTTAGAGGTTCCTTCTTCAACAAGATCGTCTCAGCCCGATCTTCTTTATTGTGGCCCTGGTTTGTGGGCGGAGATTTTAACATAACTAAGTATGATGCAGATCGTAGAGGCAACACCTCGGGTTGGAAGAATTGTTTAGAGTTCATGGATTTCATCTCTTCACTTAATCTCATTGATTTGGACCTGGAGGGTGGAAGGTTCACTTGGAGTAACAGACGTGAACACCCTTCTTTGGCATGCCTTGATAGATTTTTGATCTCTTTGGAGTGGGAGAACCTCTTCCCTACCACAATTCAAAAGGCCCTATTTAGTGCGGCTTCTAATCACATCCCAATTTGTTTGGAGATTAATGTTAGATTATAAGCTTGTTTATTGTTATTTTTCTATTTTGTTAAAAGGTTATGTCTCTTTTGAAAGATTGTCTTTTGGATTAGGGATGTGTCTCTCTCTCAAAGTTGTGTCTTTTAGAGTAGAGATCTGTTTTTTGTGAAATAAGATGTCTCTTTGAAGGGATGTATCTCTTAATAAGTGATTCATGTAAAAAATTGTATCTCTCCATTTTCTATAAATAGGAGGTATGTGGTTTTTGTTTGAAGTATTTATGTACTTGAGTTCATTCCATAATAAATCTTATTTTAAACTTATATTTATTAGTTCATTTAGTGAGGAAGCCCACCAACATTTGGTATCAGGGCCAAAAGTGAAAGGGAGATTCTGTCAACAAAAATGAAAATGGCTACTAATCTTTTCCAACCTCAAATTCCAAAACTTTCCAAAGATAATTATAAGAATTGGTGCATTCAAATGAAAGCACTATTTGACTCTTAAGATCTTTGGAAAGTAGTTAACAATAGGTATCAAGAACCCACAGCACAAGAAGAAGCCGGTCTCTCTACAAATCAATGAAATGAGTTAAAAGATGCAAGAAAGAAGGACAAAAAGGCTCTTTTTTATCTTTACCAAGTAATTGAGGAGTCCACATTTGAGAAGATTGCCGAAGTAACTTCGAGCAAGGCAGCATGAGATGTCCTTGCCATCATCTTCAAAGGAGATGAAAGAGTGAAACAGATTCATTTACAAAAGCTTCGAGCAGAATTTGAAGCTATCCATATGAAAGAGTCCGAAAATATTACAGAGTATATTTCTCGCATTTTGGTTATTGTAAACTATATGAAGCGAAATGGAGAATAACTCGATAATATACGAGTTATAGAAAAGATCTTCCGTTCCCTATCACCAAAATTTGAGCACATTATTGTTGCCATAAAAGAGTCAAAAGATATCAGTACCCTTTCAATTGACCAATTAACAGGATCCCTCTAAGTATATGAGCAAAGATTGCAAAAGAAGTTTGAAGCCGAGTCAACAAAATAAGCCCTCAAGTCAAAATCAAAACTTGACTATCGAAAAGGCAAAAGTCATAGAGAAAGTCATAATAGAAACAAGAACCAAAGGAGGTATGGTCATGACCGATCGAATAGCAACAAAGGTGATTATAATTCACAATGTGGGATTACCACCAAAAGAAGCAGACACAATTACAAATACCCAGATTTGTATGGTGGTGCAAAATCTAATATACAATGCTATAATTGTAAAATGTATGGACACTACAGCAAAGATTGTTGGTATAAAAATATAGAAGAAATGAACAACTATATTGATGGAACCATAGAAGAAGAAGAACAAGAAGAAACTATACTTCTACTCTCATGCCAAGAAGAAGTTGAAGATCCACAAAACATATGGTGTCTTGATTTCGGGACTTCAAATCATATGTGTGGTGAAAAAAACTATTATTGAAATGGAGGAGGATGTACATGATAATGTAAAATTTGATGATTCATCAAAAGTACCTATAAAAGGAAAGAAAATCATGTTTAAATCGAAGAGTGGTGAACAAGAATACATCTCAAATGTGTACTATGCACCCGAGTTAAAGAGCAATATACTAAGTATTGGACAACTATGGGAGAAAGGTTACACTGTTCAAATGGAGGACTCTTCCCTAATTTTGAAGGATAAAACAAAAGATAATTGCAAAAGTGCGCATGTCAAAGAATCGGATGTTTCTTATTAATATAAAAATCGAGATTGAAAGGTGCTATCAAGTAGATTTGAAAGAAGAATCAAGCTTATGGCACTTAAGGTATAGACATTTAAATTATGAAACTTTAAAGTTATTATCTTCTAAAAGAATGGTGAATGGACTTCCTATTATTAAACACCCAAAAGAAGTATATGAAGGCTGTGTCATTGGAAAACAAACTAGAATTTCTTTTCTTAGTAGCAAGGCAAAGCATGTATCAGCACTTCTGAATTTAGTGCACACAGATCTTTGTGGTCATTTTTCTACGTCTCTTGGAGATAACAAATATTTCATTAGTTTATTGATGACTATACTAGAAAAGTATAGATTTACTTATTAAAAAAAATCTGCTACATTCTCAACATTTAAAAAATATAAAGCTATGGTAGAAAGGAAAAGTGAAAATAGAATAAAGATATTGAGATCTGACAGAGGAGGAGAATATACTCCAAATGAATTTAAAACTTATTGTAACATTGAAAGTATTCAACAACAACTCACAATAGCATACAGTCTACAACAAAATGGCATGGCTGAGTGAAAGAATAGAACCATTCTGGATATGACAAGAAGTATGATTAAAGAGAAAGGTTTACCAAAGTCATTTTGGGCAGGAGCAGTTGCATGTGCAGTATATCTACTTAATAGAAGTCCAACAAAGAGTATGAAGAATGTAACACCTCAAGATGTATGGAGCAGACATAAGCCAAGTATTAAATATCTCAAGATATTTGGATGCATTGTATATGCACAAATTCCAAAGAAGAAGAGAAAGAAGTTGGATGATCGAGGAGAGAAATGCATTTTTATTAGGTATAGTGAGAATTCAAAAGCATATAAACTCTTCAATCCAATCATCAATAAAGTGATATTAAGTAGAGATGTCATATTTGACGAAGATGCTACTTGAAATTGGAGTACAGAAGAAGAAACTCAAAGATAGAAATGATGGATCAAAAAATTGAAGAAATTGAAGAAGAGTCAAATACTTATGATCCTTCACTTCCAACGACTTCATGTCAAATATCATCAACTTCTTCTAGTTCTACATATTTCGATATCCCAAGTAAAAGACCTACAAAAATGAGAAGACTCAAAGAGGTATATGATGAGATAGAAATAATAGATGGTGATAATCTATTTTGTCTACATCTTAATCAAGAACCATTGACTATTGAAGAAGCCATGAAAAGGATGAATGGCGAGTAGCTATGAATGAAGAAATAAGAGCAATAGAAAGAATAAGACTGGAGAATTGACTTCATTACCTAAAGGACATAAAGCTATTAGTGTAAAATGGATATATAAAATCAAACATACCGCTAATGGAAACATCGAAAGATATAAGGCACGGCTCATTGCAAAAGGAAACAAACAAGAAAAAGAAATTGATTATGAAGAAATATTTGCATCTGTTGTCCAACTTGATACTATTCGATTAGTTCTATCTCTTACAGCATAACATCATTAGAAAGTATATCAAATGAATGTAAAGTAGGCATTTCTAAATGGCTACCTAAAAGAAGAGGTTTATGTTGAGCAATCCGAAGGATATAAGATAAAAGGTATGGATGATAAAGTTTATAAATTACATAAAGCTTTATACGATTTAAAGAAGGCTCCTCGAGCATGGAATACTCGTCTTAATAGTTTTCTTTAAAATATTAGTTTCAAGAAATATCCTTATGAGTATGCAATGCACATCAGTAGAAAGGGAGGAATTTTAATTATTTATATTTATGTAGACAACTTACTGATCATTGGAAGTAGCCAAGATATGATAGATGATTTCAAAATTATTATGACAAAAAAATTTGAAATGACAGATACTGGTCTTATAACTTTCTTTCTTGATATTGAAGTTAAGCAAGACGAGCATGGAATTTTATCACTCAAAAAAAGTATACTGAAAACATACTAAAAAATTAAATAGAAAACTGCAAATAAATTAGCACTTTTGTTGCTTATGGAACAAAACTTAGCAAAAATGATAAAGGAAGAAAACAGATTCAACTATCTTTAAGAGTCTTGTTGGCAGTCTTCGCTATTTGACAATGAGTAGACCAGATATAGTTTATGGAGTTGGATTAATTAATCGATATATGAAAAATCCAAAAGAATTACATTGGCAAGTTGCAAAAAGAATTTTAAGATATACAAAGGGTACCATTGATCATGGGTTATATTATACAAGCTCAAAAAATTTGAAATTGGTTGGATATACAGACAGTGATTGGATCGGAGATCAAGATGAAAGAAAAAGCACTACAGGTTATGTATTCTTTTTAGGATCTACAGCATTTACATGGAGTTCAAAGAAATAACAAATTATAGCCTTATCAACGTGTGAAGCTGAATATTTGGTAGCAGCATCAGGTGTTTGTGAAGTAATTTGGTTAAGATATATATATATTAGAAGAATTAGATCATACCTAAAGTTCTCCTATCCCAATATTCATTGATAATAAGTCAGCAATCGAATTATCTAAAAATCCAGTGCATCATGGGAAAAGCAAACACATAGATACTAGGTATCATTTTTTTCGAGAACAAATCAAGAAAAGTCAGGTTGAATTAATTCATTGCAATACAAAGATACAGGTCGTAGATAATTTAATCAAATCTCTACAATTTGATGTGTTTATGAAATTTAGAAAAAAGCTTGGAATATGTTCTATGTGAAATTTTTCACTAAAGGTTTGACTACTCAATTTGAAAAGAGAGGAAGAAATGAAGATGTTTGACTACTTAGTTTGAAAAGAGAAGAGTAGTTTGACCAAGAGGCACCGCTATCCATGAAGAGGTACGGCTATTCAGGAAGAGGTACGGTTGTCAAGGATTTAAAAAAGGTGGTTACCAATGTCCCTTGGATAAAAAAGTTATAGGATAGTTATTGGATAAAAAGTGGTTATCACTGTCTCTTGGATAAAAGAAGTTATAAGATAGTTATTTTATGTCCCTTGGATAAAAGGTGGTTAAATGAGCATCTTTTCATACTTATATAAAGTAATAGAATGCCCACAAAGTTCTTCATTTATCAGAGTATCTACAGAATGGAGGAGATAGTAAAATTTTCTACAAGAACTTACTGCAAGAATTCTGTCAAAAACACCGCATGCCATTATCGCAATATTCAACTTTCAAGACAGGACAAGTATGTGAAAAATGCTTCATGGGGCACACAAAGTCGACAAAGAAGAATGCCGAATAAGATGTCGTAGAATGTGCTTTTACGTATATTATAGGTACTTATTGGCCTAAGAATAATGCTAATTATTTACATACTTTGGTAAAAAATCTTGAAAAAGCAAATATTTCTTAGAAAAAAAATATGGCGTTGAATATTGAAATAAATCTTTAGAAAATGCAATCAACAAGCAAGCATGCAAGATTAGAAGATTAATTGTTGAAAAGAAAGTTTTACAAGAGAAGCTCCAAGTTTATGAAGACCCAATTGAAGACTCGATTGGAGATGATGAAGGTAGTTGTGCATAAAACAAGCTTAAGGAAGAATGTTAGATTATAAGCTTGTTTATTGTTATTTTTCTATTTGTTGAAGGTTATGTCTCTTTTAAAAGGCTACATCTTTTGGATTAGGGATTTGTCTCTCTCTCAAAGTTGTGTTTTTTGAGTAGAGATGTGTCTTTTGTGAAATAGGATGTCTCTTTGTAGGGATGTGTCTCTTAATAAGTGATTCTTATGAAAAGTTGTATCCCTCCATTTTCTATAAATAGGAGGCATGTGGTTTTTGTTTGAAGTAAGTATTTATGTACTCGAGTTCATTCCATAATAATCTTATTTTGAACTATTACATTTATTAGTTTATTTAGTGAGGAAGCCCACCAATAATTAATGCTTCCTTCTTGATGCCGAGACTTTCGTTTTGAGAGTTGGTGGACTAAAGAGGAGGATCTCATGGATGTTGTCAATGACAATTGGTTTCTATCAAAGGTAGTGCCAACCCCTTTGAGGCTTGGGTAACAAATCTTAAAGACTTAGGTCAGTTCTCAAATACTAGTCTTCACATAAGAATGCTCAAAATAGAGATCTAAAAAAGAAGTTGTTGCACGATATTGAGATTCTTGATAAGAAAGAAGAAGTGATCGATCTTTCTCTTGTTGAGCTTTTGAATCAAGAAGAATCCTCAGGAAGTCCCTAGAGGATATTTATCAGAAAGAAGAGTTATATTAGAAGCAGCGATCTAAAATCAATTGGTTGACCGAAGGGGATAGAAACACCACTTTCTTCCATAAGATTGCATCTAGTCAGAAATGGAAGAACATGATTTCATCTCTTTCTAAAGATGGCCATGAATTCTCTTTCCAAGAGGAGATTGAACTCAAGTTACACAATTTTTTTAAGAGTTTATTTGTTACTGCTTATAAGCCCAAGATCTCTATTAATTGGAGCTTGCTGTATGATGGTTGCCTTGTTAATTTATGGACCTTGTGAATGAATTCACCATGGAGGAGGTTAAAAATTCAGTCTTCTCATTCAATGCGCTCAAAGCACCTGGGCCGAACAGACTCACATTTGCTTTCTTTCAGAAGTTCTAGGATCTTTTAAAGATGATATTATGGTGATGATGGAGGCCTTTTTAGGGATGAGCTAGATCTGAAAAGGCTAAACTTTGCTTTTATCTTGCTTGTCCCGAAAAGGATGGTGTGCTCTCTACTCATGACCTTCGACCTATTAGCCTTCTCAATAGCATCGTCAAAATGTTCATCACCAAAGTTTCTCTAGGGTTTGGCCATCTTCCTTCTTGACTTAATTGACCACTCGCAATCTGCATTTGTTAAGGGTAGAGTTATCATCGAGAACTTTCTAAGTGCCCATGAAATGATCTCTTATTGTAAAAGAATGGGTCACAAAGGGGTTTTGTGTAAGCTGGATTTTGAAAGTCTTTGATAAGCTTAATTGAGATTTCTTTAGCTGCTTTCCAAGCCAGAAACTTTTCAGGAAAGTGGATTGACTGGATCCATAGCTTGCTATCTTCTGCTTCAGTGGCTCTACTTATGAATGGCAAATAGGGCAAGTGGATAAAATATAGGCAAGGTTTGAGACAAGGTGACCCCTTTCCTCTGCCCTCTTTATCATTGTCGTTGATGTGCTTGCTAGACTTTTCAAGAGAGCCAGTTCTCTTGGTATTACTGAAAGAATTGGAAATGATGTGGATGGAGAGAAAGTATTCTTGCACTGGAGTTTAATGGTCTCTCTAGCCTCTAGTTTGCTGATGACACCCTCCTATTTTGCACCAGAAAGAGAGAAAGTATTCTTGCTGCCAAATCGATTTTGCTTGTTTTTGAAGAGACTTTTGGACATAAAATTAACTTTCATAAGAGTTCAATTGTTTGCCTGAATATGGATGATGCCGAAAGCTCAAGGTTTGTAGATTGGATGAATTGTAAGAAGCAATCTTTTCCTTTCACTTATCTTGGATTGCATCTCAGCAATAAAAAGCTTCTAAAACAGTGTTGGCTTCCTTTGATTGAAAAGATAAGTAGTGCAAGATTGGCCTCTTGGAAGGGCCAACTTCTCTCTTGGGGTGGATGATTGATGTTGGTTAACTCAGTTTTGACTACTCTTCCTTCTTATTATATGTTAGTCTTTAAGTTGCCCAAGTGGATCATTAACAGGATTGAGAGGATGAGCTGAGCTTTTCTTTGGAAAGGAAAGAGAGTGTGAGTGGGTTTCACTATTTGGTCGGTTGGACAAAGTTTGTCGATCCAAAGATTAAGAAGGTTTGGGCATAAAGAACTTGGAACAAATGAACCATGCACTACTAGCTAAGTGGGCTTGGAAAAGGATGAACAGATTGGAGAACCCTTGGTATGGTCAAGTTCATGGTGCTTACTACAAGAGATGCAAGTTTGGAATACTACAAAAAAATAGACTATTAGCGATGGCTAACTGTCATCGCTAATAGTTGTTATGCCATCACTAATACTATTAGCGACGGCACGCCATCGCTCAAATCCCAATAAAAATAATCTCATTGCTAATTACCATTATTAGCGATGAAAATTCACTGTCGCTAATAATGGTAATTAGCGACAATATTAGCAACAAAAGCCATCGCTAATAATTTTAATTTTTTTAATTAAAGTGTTAAAAAATTATTAGCGATGGCCATTATCGTCGCTACTGCCATCGTTAATAATTTTAAATTTTAATAAAATTTAAAAATTATTAACGATGGCATCTTTAATACCATCACTAATA
>KE505501.1:175662-191051 GCA_000441515.1 Elaeis oleifera
GGTAGCCGGGGGGAGGCGGGCTAGGTGCTCCGGGAGGCGGCTGGGGCTTAAGGAAGCAGGAGGCGGCTGGGGCTCTAGGAGGCAGAAGCCGACTGGGGCTTGAAGAGGTGGTTGAGGGCTTGAGGAAGCGAGATCCAACGGTCGGGGCTCGAGAAAGTGGGATACGGTGGTCAGGGGCTCGAGGAGGTGGGATTCGACGGTGGAGGAAAGAGGAGGACTGGAGGTAGGTTAAAGAGAGGGGCAGCGGGGGGACCGAAGGCGGGGAAAGAGGCAGGGAAGAGGAAAGTGAAAAGTGAAAATTAGGCATGGGGTGAAATAGGGTTAGTATTAGCGACGGCAAAATTACCATCGCAAGAGCCATCGCTAATAAAATTTTCATCGCTAATAAGTTTATGGTAAAATTAAAAAAATACCAGTTATTAGCGATGGCATGTATTCCATCTCTAAAGCCATTGCTAATAATTATTAACAACAGTGTATCCATCGCTAATAACCAATTAAGCTATCGTTAATAATTTATCAATTTTTAGCAACAGAAAAATTTTTAGTCGTAATATTCTATCGGTGAATAGCTCTATTAGCGATGGCTTTTTTGCTATTGCTAATAGCCATCGCTAATATGTGAATTTCATGTAGTGGAATGTGTTCTAAGAAAATCTAGCAAGGATGTCACCTATTTGACATGATGTCAGTAGTCAACCTATGTCATTTTGGAATTATCTTTCATTTAAATTGGGGAATGGTCTCAAAATCAGATTTTGGGATGATTGTTGGGTTGACTCTAATCCGTTTCGCACCCTTTTCCCTAGCCCTTATGAAAAGCAGTGAGGTAGAATGCTTCAAGTAAGTGACCTCTGGAATTGAAGATCTTTCTTTATCTTTGAAGATCAATTGGCAAGGGCCTTTGTCAAGAAAGGAGATGGGTCAGTTGATTGCTTTGAGACAAAGAGTTGGTATAGTTCGACCTTCTCAGATTGCTGGTGTCCCCTCATGGAAATTGACCCCCAATGGCTGCCTCTCTGTTGATTCATTTTACTCCTTCCTTAACAATGGTGGTCTTCACTGTCCCTTCTATAAGATCATTTGGAAATCCCCCTTACCTGAGAAAGTTCAGATTTTTTTGTGGCTCGCACTGAGGAACAAACTTCACATAGGAGAGGTGCTAGCTAGAAAAGGATGGGTCCCAACAGTTTATTGCCCCCTATGTGGCTGCTCCAATGAATCTGCTGATCATCTATTTGTCAGGTGTGCTTTCACTAAGAGTATCTGGTTCTCGATCAAAATAAAGTTGAAATTGAAAGGTTGGCCTTCAAATCTCCATAACCTCTGGACAACAAGGCGAGTGAAGAACAAGAATCTTTGTTTCAGAGAGCTGGGAATATGTTGTTTGCTTCCATCTATTCGGGTATCTGGAAGGAACGAAACTCGTGAATTTTCTTAAAGATATCTTTTTCTATTTACACCACTATTTTGAAGATCCTGAGCATGTTTCATAGCTGGGAGTGTTTGTGCAAAAAGAACAAGGAAGATCATCAATTGCTTTGGGCAAAAATTGATGTTCTAGTAAGTGGTGTATTGTGTTTTCCCAACTCACTCAACTCTGCTGCTCTCTCCGCCAACCTCAAGGCCCTCCTCATCTTGAAGTTGGCGCGTTGTTATCAACTTTCTAGATGTGTTTGTTTCTTTTGTGGTGTTCTAGACCTTCTGTTGCTGTTATGTAAAAAAAAAATTGTATTTTGCTCTATGCAATAAAACAGGGTGGTTTCATGCTTCCCCTTTACTCAAAAAAAAAAAAGGCTTTAGACACCTCTCGGTTGTAGCATGCTCTTGTTATTCTATGAACTCCTTAAATTGTTTATAAATTATTAGTTCTCTAACTTTTCCGAAAGGAATACGGTCTTTTATAATAATCCCCATCTACAATGAAACACTCATGGTTTAGTGTTCAATATTGCAAAAAAAATTCTGAGTCACATTAAAAGTTTTCTTCTTATGTTCGAAACTGATCCTATAATTTTTTATACTGGACGAGAATCTGGGCCACAGGGTAGAAACAAGTGCTCAAGTTTCATGTGCACTAATATATTTGCACTAATATATAGACATCAGTCTGTAAGATTTTAAGTTCTTTCTAGACACTCCCACATGTACAGCTAGGTGCATTTTCTTGGTGATGCTCCATTAGGTTCGCATGAGAAAAATAACAAAGAGCTCAGGCCTTGCTTGGATGGTGCAGCGAGATACTGCATCTCTAAGATTGTATCCTTTTGGACTAGCTGGACTCCAATTCCCACAATCCATCCTGCAAAAATACATAGAATGAACACCATCTCCAATGCCAAAAACTTAGATAAGGAGAACTAAAATCAGCTATAATTCTTTGAGAAATGGCCTCTGTTGCGGCTTTTCCCTGGTGGGTAGTCGATATTCGGCCTGGAGCTGACTAGGAACCATGCCTACTCGTAGGCGACGGGAGTGCCGAAAACTGATGCATTGCCATCGAAGAAGGTGCATACAGTGAAGGCCGAGACTAAGGACGATGAGGGAGATTAGAGAGAGATGGTGCTAGGCTCCGCTCGGCGCTGGAGAAGGAGAACCTGCAAAATAAGTCAGACCGAAGGTGGCTCCGATGAGAACTCTCCGATGCTTAAGTTAGTGAGATGACTCGAGAGAAAAGAGTGACAGAGTCTCTGGGTTGCAATGCAAAATAGTGTGTGTATACATACCTGGAGGGGTCCCTGCTTACCTTTATTTATAGAAGGAGCAAAATGAATGGTGAGAGAACAAGTAACCATGTCGATCATGTCCTATCATATGGTGCCGCATGGTGCCTGTGGGTGTCTTTAAATGCTGACGGCGAGCATGCCTTCTATTCGGTATGCTGATAGCGACAGATGCTACTGGATGTGGGGTATAATAAATGACCCTATGGGCGCATTTAATGAATTCATAGTATTCCATCATGGCACGCAGCTAGCCAACCAAAGTATGATATCTGAGTGACATGATCTTGATGTGGCCTGTCAGAATTGTATGATGGTCATGTTCAGTGCCCAGCTAGTCAGCAGGGGCCCGCATTATCGGAGTTGGCAAAAATGAAATCGTCGAGGTGCCTTGTTGTCGATTGGCATAGTCGGCCATCAACCAACTATGAAGTCGGTTATAGGCTGAGCACCGTTGGGTGCTAGCGGTTGTGGATAGCATATTAACTTTAGTTGGGCTAGTGCTGACTAGGGTTGAGCAGCCTTTAGTTGGCTGGGTATCCACCACGGTGCCCGATGTCAATCCTGTCGAGTGGGATCCATGAATCCAAGCTAGGTTGAGTGGCGGTAGCTTAGTCAGTGTAGTTTCTTAGTCGGCTCAGAGACGAAAAGACTTGGTAGTTGACTAAGCGACGGAGATCTATCCCAACACTTTCCCTCCAACTCTCGAGTTTGTCTTTGTGATTATTCATCTTTGAGCCGATCCGAGTTGCTTTTGCCGACTGCCACTCTGTTGTCTTGTCACTTCATGAGGTGGACCGTCATCTTGTCTTTTCATAGAATGTGCGGTGGTGCCGTCCCATCGCAAATTGTGCGGCAATAAATATCGCGAAGCTTGAGATGATCTTCTGTATTAATGGTAGGAGATCGGCTGGCAGGGCAATAATGAGCATGCATACCCGAGTCGTTCATATGTCAGCCGCTTATTGGTTCGGCCCATGATCACGTGGATTAAGCTAACTCGGTGAGATCCAAATGGTGGTGCATCGAATCGACGTCGATTTAGTCGGTCGAGATTACCACCATGTGTCAAGATCTCTGCATAAGACGTGGTACTCGGTATTGATCCTGACAGTCGAAGGAACCTATAAATAGGGGTTGATCTCCTTCTGTCTCCGACTTCACTGTTTCTGCTCCGCCTCAAGTCTTGTTGCCTCCTCCCATCTTAGGAGAGAGCTTAGATAGTACCGCTAGCAAGCAATCTCCTCCGGTGCCGATCTTCCATCGTTATCATCTCCATTGGTCTTTCTCTCTTAAAGGTTCCTTCTTGGTCTCTTTCTCTTTTCTTGGGTTTCTTCTCTTCTCCCTTTTATGGCTTCTAGTGGCAGAGAATCTGGAGATGAGAAACCGGTTAGTGACTAGAGTTCTCAGCTCCAACTACCCAGAGGATTATCGAGGAGACTACTTGGAATTAACCCAATGAGGTGTCTTCTCAATAGGGTCCATCGGATCTGGATGAGTCGGATGAATAACCGACTGCTGAGAATGTCTTTGGACCTCTTGTCGAGAGGTCTGAGTTGACAGAGTCGGCCGTTGACCAACTAAAGGGACATTATCATATCCCTAGTCGATATCGGTTGATGGCGCCCGATGAAGGAGGCCGGGTCGTTCGTCCTTTTGATGGTTGTATTTCCACCTATGAGGAGTTCCTTTGATCGAAACTCCAATTTTCTCTCTTTTTTTCTTGCCAATATTCTCGACCTGTATGAGGTCGTTCCTACTCAGCTCGCTCTCAATTTCATTCGTATTCTTGCTTGTTTTGTCATCCTTTATCATCTTCTTTGGGTTGAGCCCCAAGTTTCTTTGTTTTGGGCTATTTTTGTATTAAAGAAACATCCTTAGGAGTAGGGATGGTGGTTTTCTATCGTCGACCCCATCAACAGCTTTTTAAGAAGCTTCCTTCTTCTATCCCTGGGTGGAAAAGTAAATTTTTCTATATTGCCGCCGACCACCCGTGGGGCTTTGACTGGACCTGGATGACTCCCAATCTCTCCTCGAATAGAAATGAAATAGTCCTAGAAGAAGGTCGGGAGACGCACGAGAAGCTATTCGAAGTCCAAATCTCCGCGCATCAGAAGCTGCTCAAGGAGCGACGTCGGGATAAGTTCAACTAGCCATCTCGGTAGTCTTCTTTCCTACTGACTTTTTGTAGTTTCTATTTTATTCATAGACTGACTCTTCTTTATCATGTTCGTATAGGCATGAGGGTTATGGTGGGATCTCTCAAGGAGGTGGTCCGGATGAAGAAGACCAAGGCAGCATCCAGGCCCAACGATCCCTCTCGACCATCGAAGAAGCCGAGAGAGGAGTCTCCTTCTCAGGTACTGAGGAGTACGCACCCACCATCACTACCTTGAGTACTGCCATCGTCGCCTTGAGTACCATCGGAGTGCTCATCTCCACCACTTACCACTGAAGTCATTACGATCGTGGTTCTCCCCCACCAATGATGATATTGTGGTTGTCGAAACATCGGCAAGGTCAGTTGAAGTGGTGCAAGCCCTTTCGATCCAAGCCAGATCCAGAAAAATTAGGCAGCTAGTCGGAAAGCTGTCGACAAGGGTAAGGCACCGATGCTCACCTATTTCACTGCTGACTACGGTCCAGACATGCCTTCCAGGGAGCCGACAGTTGTGATTGAGATGTGCTTCAAAGCCATTGATCAGGCACTTCAAGATCGCTGACTTGTCGAGGAGTTGGCGAGAATGGTATTGCTTCCTACAGACCGAGAAGTCAAGAAGGTGCGTCCAGTCTCGAAGATCTAGTCAGGCACTTACATGTCGTTGATCGGGATAAGTGTTCAATCTTTCCTTATTCGGCTTCTTTTCAAATTTTTTTGATCGAGTAGATAACTTAGCCATTTTTTTGTTTTGCAGATGATCCACAACATTATAGTTTTGTTGGAGGGGTTGATCAAATCTGCTCAGATCAATCATGATTTGGAGGACCAAGTCCAGACCGCTCGTATGTGGATCGAGGTCTCTGACGAGCTCCTCCGAGTTATCGAGGAGTGAGAGAAGAAGAGTAGACAGAAGATATCTTTGCTGGAGGCCTAATTGGTGAATTTGGCAACTCAGCAGAGAAAAAGGAGTTTCAGAAGCTGAAGGCTGACTATCAGAAGAAAATAGAGTCGGCTAAGAGCGCCCTCATCGAGGAGAAGAAAAGGGTGCTAAAGGCTAAGAAGGCTGCCAAGGAGATCGAGAACGCCACTAAGAAAGCCAAGAAGACAGGCCATCGAGCTTCAAGAAAATTAACGACGGCAGAGACTCGAGCCCAGAAAGCTGCTTCTCGAGCACTAGCCGAGTTTTGAGATTCAAAGGAGTATGAGGACGAACTTACTGATGCCGGTGTGGATGCGTACCAGCTCGGATTCGCATAATGTAAAAAGTAGGTCCGCCATCTCATGCCCAAGGTAGACTTGAGCTTCATTCAAGTCGGTAAGGAATCGGACGAGTCGGATGATGAGGAAGCGGAGGCCAAGGAGGACCACCCCCATCCAAGTTTTTAGATTCCTTTTGTACTCTCTTTGATTTTCTGTCATGTACTCTCTTCTCATTTTGTAATGAACTCCTTCGAAATGAAATGAAATTATCTTCTTTTTTTTTTAGTTTGTGAATTGTCCGACTTGATCCCAATGCATTCTTTCTTTCTTTACTCTCTTAACAATCTTTCCATAAAATTGGCTAATGAAGTCAGTAATAAAGTGATGTAGTCAGTTGGAAATGGCAGACCGACTAAGTCATGACCGAACTAATAAATCAAATAAAATCTTCAAAGTCTTGTAATCAGTAATAAAGCAAAATAGTACATAGGAAGCAGCAAACCAAGTAGGTCATAGCCGAATTAACAAGCTTAAGAAAGTTCTATAAATCATGCAGTCAACTTTTGTAGGCAAACTCAGTCAGATCGAAGTCATAGTCGTAGATTGTTTCGCCATAGATTATTCCATTGTGTAGGAACTTAGAGGAAATTTTTGTTTAGGACCAGTGGATCCCTAGCCAGTCGGTATTGAGCCGACTCATCATAATTTATTTTCACCAGATCGTATGATGAACTGCGGCTTACATGCTCACGGCCCTTGGATCATTGCTAGTATGGTGGCGGTTGTCAGATCATGCGACTCCGATAATCAGGCATTAGCTGATTAACGCAATAATTTTATCTAGGTCTCATATTCAACCTAGTGCTACAGCTTTTGGCAGGCGTGCTTACGGTTAAGAGATCCATCTGTTGTTAGGAATAGGCCCACTCCCGACTTCGTCAGTCAGGTATGAGCCGACTAGTGCTTCATCAGGTACAAGCCGATGAGGGAGCAGTTGTGTTGTAGATCTCCGAAAATTCGAATTGTAAGGCACAAAATTTTGCAAAAAGAAGACCTTTTATTAATGAAGGCATTCTTATTGATAATACATCTATAGATTCTCGACATTTCAAGTTCGAGGGATCTCGGTGCCATCCAAGTTCTCAATTTTGTAGGCCCAGGGTCGCAGGACCATCGAGATTCTGTAGGGACCTTCCTAATTTGGAGACAACTTCTTTTGCTCAATGGGCTTGGAGATTTCTGCTCTTCTAAGGACTAAGTCCCCTACTTGAAAGATTTTGGTTTGACTCAGGAGTTGTAATATCGAGCTACCCTTTATTGGTAGGAGGCCATTCTTAGTCAAACTCGTTCCTGAGTTTCCTTAAGCAAATCCAAGTTTGCTCGTCTCTTGTCCGAATTGGTTCATTCATCGTAGTGTTCCATCCTAGTTGATGGTAAGCCGATTTCAACTAAAATTATGGCTTTAGTCCCGAATGCCAACATGAATGGAGTCTCTTCAGTTAGGATCCGAGGAGTTATTCGGTAATACCATAGGATACTGTAAAGCTCATCGGTCCAGCTTTCTTTAGCTTGATCAATTCTAGACTTCAGACGTTGAAGAATCGTCCTGTTAGTCAACTCAGCTTCTCCATTGGATTGAGGATACCGGATTGAAGTGAGTTTGTGGATGATATGATATTTCACACAAAATTTTTCAAATTTAGCATTATTGAACTGTCGGTCGTTGTCGGTGATGATCACTCGGGGCAGACCAAATCGATAGATAATGGATTTTCATAAAAAATTGATAGTCTTCTGCTCCGTTATCTGCATCACTGATTCAACTTCAATCCATTTAGTGAAGTAGTCGATGACCACTATAAGAAATCTCCTTTGTCTGCTAGTAGGCAGAAATGGATCAAGTAAGTCGACACCCCATGGTCGAATATCCAGGATGCCAAAATGGCCGTAAGGTGGCTGGATGGAAGCCCCTGAATGTTAGCAAACCTTTGACATTGGTCATATTTTTGCATCAAGTCATAGACATCCTTCTACATGGTCGGCCAGTGATATCCTTACTGGAGGATTTTATAGGATAGTGACTTACCCCCCAAGTGATTACCGTAAATTCCTTCGTGCACCTTTCGAAGAGTGTAGTCAGCTTCAGAAGGTTGAAGACACTTGAGTAGGGGTAGAAATGCTGACCTTCTGTAGAGTTGATTGCCAATGATCACGTACTGAGTTGTCAATCTCTTTAGTCAGCGTGCTTCGACAGGATCAGTCGGCAAGGTTCCATCCGTTAAGAAGTTGATGAATAGGTCAATCCAACTCGGCTCATATCTGACTTGGACCTGACGAACTTCTTCCTTCGAGTCGATGCTCGGACTCTTGAGATGCTCGATGAAGATTTTTCAAGCTCGCCACAACCAAAAGTGGCGAGATGAGATAGGGAGTCAGCTTGAGCATTCTCAGAGTGAAGGATGTGGAAAATCTTAAAGTCATCAAAATGTGGTTGTAGAGACTTGAGCCTTTGCAGGTACCTGAAGAGAACAGGATCTCGGGCCGCATATTCTCCTCAGGACTGTTCGGTGATGAGTTGCGAGTTAGTGAATACCCGCAGGTGCTTCACATCTAGATCTTTAGCGATCTTGAGCCCAACTATTAGGGTCTCATACTCTGCTTGATTGTTTGAAGCCTTAAAGCCCAATCGAAGAGCATACTCGATCACCATCCTATCAATATTGATCAAAATCAGGCCCACACCGCACCCTTGAGCATTTGAAGCTCCATCCACTTGTAGAATCCATACGGGTTCTTGAATGTCCTCCGGAGAGTTATATTTGACTTGATCATTGTTAGTTGTGGTGCACTCGATGATAATGTCGACGAGAATCTGGGACTTCATCGAAGTTCTTAGGACAAAAAAAGGTCGAACTCGATGAGTTCAACCACCCACTTCGCCATTCTCTCTGACATGTCCGATCTGTGAAGCACAGTCCTTAGGGGAAGATCGGTCAAAACTTTTACTGAATGGGCCTAGAAGTAGAGTCGTAATCACCAAATAGTTATTATGATTACGAAGACGACCTTCTCAATCCGACAATATCTTGTCTCAACATCGTACAGCACCCAACTTATGTAGTAGATGGGCCTCTGCACTTTATTTCTTCTCAAACTACCATCAAGCTGATGGCTTCAGAAGTGGTCAATACATACATGAGTAATTCATCACCGGTGCTGGGTTTTGTCAGAAGTGGAGGAGAGTTAAGGTATTGCTTTAACTCGTCAAAGGATTTTTGACATTCCTCCATTTAGATGAAGTCCTTCATTTGCTTGAGAGTCTTGAAGAAAGGGAGGCACCATTCCACAGACTTGGAGATGAACCGGCTTAAGAATGCGATACGCCCACCAATCTCCAAATATCCTTTCGAGAATTTGGAGGCTTCATGTCGAGAACCATCTTAATTTACTCAGGGTTGGCCTCGATGCCTCACTTTATCACCATAAAGTGAAGAAACTTCCCTGACGTGATGTCGAAGGTGCACTTAGTCAGGTTTAGTTTCATCTGGTACTTCCTTAAGGCGTCAAAAGCTTCAGTCAGGTCATTGATATCGAGGGCAGCTTCAGTACTCTTCACGAGCATGTCATCGATGTAGACCTCCATATTGCACCCCATCTAATCTTTGAAGACTTTGTTGACTAGTCTCTGATATGTTGCTCCAGCATTCTTAAGGCCAAAAGACATGACTTTATAGTAGTACAGACCCTTATCAGTGATAAATACTATCTTCTCCTCATCCTCGGGCACCATCTGGATCTAATTGAAACCAAAGAAGGCATCCATGAAGCTGAGTAACTGATGTCCCGACATCACATCGACTAGTTGGTCTATTCGAGGGAGCAAAAACCTGTCTTTAGGATAGGCTTTGTTCAAGTCAATGTAGTCAATGCAGATCCACCATTTATCATTTGCTTTCTTGACCATAACTATATTTGCGAGCCAATCTAGATAGGTTACCTCACGGATGAAGTCGACTGCCAATAACTTGTCAACCTCTTCATCGATGGCCTTCTGTCACTCTAGAGTGAAGCTTCTCTTCTTTTACCTCACTGGCTTATGGTCGGGATCGACATTTAGTCGGTGGACAATGACTTCTGGAGAGAGTCCGGTATGTCCGAGGCAGACCAGGCGAAGACGTCGGTGTTTTTCTTACAAATCAATCAGCTTCTCTCGCAGTTCCTTGCTTAGTGAAGATCCGACTTGAATGGTCTTAGTTAGATCTCCACCGAATAGGAGAACTGAGATGAGCTATTCTGTAGGTTCTCTCCGACTTTCGATTTCTCTTTGATCCAGCCCATCGTCGATGAGGAGAGTTTCAGATGGTCTTTTTTCATTAAGAGTGGTTAAGTAGCATTGTTAGGCCAATTGTTGGTCTCCTCGCATCTCACCGAGTCCATTCCTTGCCAGAAAGTGCATGAGCAGATGATAAGTTGAGACGATCGCCCGGAGCGCATTCAATTCGGGCCTTCCTAAAATGATGTTGTAGGCCGACGGGACCCGGGCTATGAGAAAATTGAGGTGAACGATTGAATGCAGAGGTGGTTGGCTGGCCATGATGAAGAGTTCAATCTCGTGCTCCACTTTGATCGAGTCACCTGTAAACCCGACTAGAGGAACATTAACAGGTTTGAGAAGTTTAGCAGAAAGACATCGCATTTGAGAGAAGCGGTCATAGAAAATCACGTCAGTGAAACTTTCATTATCAACAAGACATCTTTTATATCAAAGTTGGCAATTATCATGGATACAACTACAGCATCATTGTGGGAGTCTGGACTCCTCGCAAATCTGCTTTGATAAAGATGATGTCATTGTTGACGTGTTGGCACTTGAAAGTACTTCTGCAATCGTCTGCCCCCCGGAGTCACGGTCCCGTCGAGATCATGTTCATCATGCCTACCATCGGTTGGATGTGAGTCTCTTCCTCAGGTTCTAGATGAGATGGATCAGAAGGTAGCTGCGTAAGTCGCTCCCATGCATACTTCCCAAGATACCCTCATCTTATCAGATTTTCGATCTCATTCTTCAGCTGGTGGCACTCCTCTGTGTCGTGTCCATGGTCGCGATGAAAGCAGCAGTAGCGCTTTTGATCATGAGATTTCATCTTCATCGATGGGGTCGACGAAGGAAGCTCTCTCCTTCTATCTCCATTAGAATCTACGATCGAAAAGTGATCAGAGGAGTGTAGGAGTCATACTTGCTCACAAAGTTTTTGAGCTTCTGATTTAGTCAGAAAGGTGGAGCCTTCTTCTCGATACGGATCCGACTAGGCTCCCCGGAGCCTACTCCTTTCCTTGCCTTCTTATTTTGATCTTTTCTCTCAAATTGGCATTGGTCAGTCACAGCTTTCTCGGTGTAGACGTACTTCTACGCACGCTCGAAGAGTTCGGCATAGGATCGAGGAAGCATCTTGTCTAGAAATAGATGAACTTGGAGTTCCGAAGTCCCCACTTCATCGCCATGATGGCCATCACCTCATCGAGGTCCTTGACCTCCAGGATGGTGGTGTTGAAACATGCCATGAACTCCCGCAAAGACTCTCCGTCCTATCGTCGGACAGAGAAGAGGCTGTCAAGGATTCTAGGCACTCTCTGGTTTATGCCAAAGTGTGTCATGAGCAGTTACTCGAACTATTCAAAAGAGTTGATTCTTTCTGACTGCAGCCCTAAGTACCACGCTCATATAATTTTTCAAAGAGTAATCAGGAAGGCAATGCAGAGAAGGGCATCAAATGCCCCTTGTAGAAGCATGAGCACTTTATAGCTCTCAAGATGATCAAGTGGGTCAGTGGAGCCATTGTACGGCTCGATTTATGGCATTTTAAACCAACTAAGAATTGGTTCATCGAGAATCTATCTTGAGAAAGGCGGACTCGTACTAACACCGAATTCGTTGGTTGGGTCTCGATGGTTAATCTGGAGCCATTCCAGACGTTGATCTATCTCCTTCAGTTTTTAGTCATACTCATCCAACCTTTGTTGTGATACATCAAGATGCCATGAATAGTCTGGAGTAGAACCTTTCCCAGAAGAAGAAGATCTGGATGGAGACCGCAACCTCTTCCCCTTGTACTGAGTTCGTCAAGGGGAATGTGGAGACCGATGGTTGCTGGAATCGGCATGCGAAGTGCGTCGAGATTTCGAAGTTGGTAGCCATCGAGAAGGTGGAGAACTTGCTTGGCGGGAGTGCCACGTAGAGTGACGGATTGGAGATCGTGGTCAGTGGCTGCGCCTGAAAAGTGCATCACACGGTGCAACTTTTTCAAGCCGCTACTGCTGCTGTTGCTGTTGGAGACCTTGGACAGTTTCTATTAGATTTTTCATCTATTGCACGAGGATAGCAAATCTAAGATCTGCTGTCACCGTTAGTCGTGAAGCACTGGGCTCTCCATGGGTCGTTGGAGGTGCGTCGCGCCGCAACAAGCATCGAACAGAACCAGCAGAAACATTCTATGCCCTTGTCTTGGCCATGGAGGTCCTAGAGAGAGAAGATTCTTCTCAACTCGATCACCTCTTTCCTGGCGTGCCAAACTATTGCGACCTTTCCCTGATGGATAGTCGATAGTCGGCCTGGAGCTGATTAGGAATTGTGCCTATTCGTAGGTGGTAGAAGTGCCAAAAATGATGCACCGACATCAGAGAAGGTGCACACAGTGAAGGCCAAGACTAAGGGCTATGAGGGAGATTAGAGAGAGATGGTGCTGGGCTCGGCTCGACGTCGGAGAAGGAGAACCTGCAAAACAAGTTTCGTCAGAGGTGGCTCTGGTGAGGACCCTCCGATGCTCAAATCAGTGAGGTGGCTCGAGAGAAAATAGTAACAGAGTCTTTAGGTTGCAAAATAGAACGTGTATGCATACTTGGAGGGTCCCCGCTTATCTCTTTTTATAAAGAGAGCAAAATGAATGGTGAGAGGACAAATGATCATGTCGATCATGTCCTATTGTATAGTACCGCATGGTGCTGTGTGGTGTTTTAAATGCTGATGGCGAGCGTGCCTTCTATTCGGCACGCTTATGGAAGTGGACTTTACCGGATGTAAAGTATAATAAATAACCCTGTAGGTGCATTTAATGAATTCGTAGTATCCCATCACGGCATGCAGCTAGCCAACTAGAGTATGGTATCTAAGTGATATGATCTTGATGTGGCTTGTCAGGATTGTATGTGGCCATGTTCGGTGCCCAACTGGTCGGCAGGGGCCCGCATTGTTAGAGTCGGAAAAATAAACCGTTGAGATGCCTCATCGTCGATTGGCGTAGTCGGCCGTTAACCTACTATGAAGTCGATTACAGGCCGAGCATCGTTGGGTGCTAGTGGCCGTGGATGGCATATTAACCTTAGTCAGGCTGGTGCCGATCAGGGGTGAGCAGCTTTTAGTCAGCTGGGTGTCCACGATGGTGTCTGGCGTCAACCCTATCGGGCGGGACTCGTGAATCCAAACCGGATTGAGTGGCGGTAGCTTAGTCGGTGTAGCTCTCTTAGTCGGCTTAGAGATGAGAAGACTTAGTAATTGGCTAAACAATGGAGATCGACCCAACAGCCTCTATACCCCATGACCCAAAAGTTATAGCCATCAAGGTGCCAGCTCTCGACAATGCTTTCCTTGTTTTCGAACACAATCTCTACGAATTTTTGGAAGTCGGCAGCCATCGATCACCGAGGTGTCGAGGTACACCTTTGCACCTGTGGGATTGTCAGAGATGCTTCCAAGCCGGAAAACACCTCCAATCTTGAAGTGGTCTGCTAGTTTGAAGGGGGGTCCGGCCGACGTAGGAATGCTGTTACTCCATAATGTTGCTTGCCGTTCACCTGGGCGGTCGAGTTGGCGAGCCTGATGGTGCGGGTGAAATAAAAGTATATCCCTCAGCGTTGCTTACAAGACTAAGACCAGATCTTGAGGACATTGTGTCAGCAGGAGGTTAGTTCAAAATAATGAAGTTACTCAGAGAAAAAGTCCTTGGAGTAGATACGAGAGCTCTTTATTCATCATCATGAGAAGAGATCCCGTGGGAGGCAGCCTAAGTGAAATAAAGTAGCAATACAAGGTTAATATACACAATAACATGGCATATATTACCTCTTAACTTAATAATTGCCAAAATTTATATAGATATTTTGTTTCCTTTCTTATATAGACAATAAAGGAACAAAATGAATAAAAGAAAGGAATGAAAAGAAGAAGATATGGCATGAATGTTTCCAACACTTATCATGGCCAGCTGAGTCAATTGGTCTTGACCTGGACTGAGCCAAATGCAGTCAGAATTTGGTCCGAACCCTAATACACTACAAGAAATAAGATAATTAGCTACGCAAAAAAAGTGTAGCTAAATAACAAAAAGCATAGCTAAATATAACTACCGACGTAAAATACGTCGGCAAATATGCGTCGACAAAATGGGAGTTGTTGATTCCTTTTGCCGATCGAAAATTTTTCGTTTACAAATATTAATTTTTACCGACGCTTTTTTTAGCATCGTTGATTATTTACCTATGCTTAAAATAAGCGTCAGCAAAACTTTTTAGTGATACAAATTAATGTCAGAAAAGTCAATTTACTTAAAAACATCGGTAAAATAATTTAGCGACGCAAATATTTACCTATGCTACAATAAATGTTGCAAAAATTAATTTTTTGCGACGCTAAAGTTCCGTCAGAAAAAATAATTAGCAATGCTAAATTTGCGATGCCCAAAAAAGTTTTGCCTACGCTTATTTTACATCACTAATTATTTTAACAACGCAAAATAAGTGTAGCTAAAAATCTTTAGCGTCGCTGATGGTGAGATGTCTGGCACCCCAGCACGCTCTTTAGCGATGCTATATATGATTTGCCAATGCTAATTAGCATCACTAAAGAGTTTTGCCCACACTTATTTTGCATCCCTAATTGATTTAGCAATAGAAAACAAGCATAGGAAAAAACCTTTAGCATCGCTCATGGTGGCACGCCCGTCACCTCGGCACGTCCTTTAGCGATACTATATTTTATTTACCAATGCTAATTAGCATCGCTAAAGGATTTTACCTATGCTTATGTTGCATCGCTAATTATCTTTTACCAAAAAAATAATTTCTTTCATGGCTATTTTTATAATTTTTTTGTAAATCTATAGATAAACAAATATATATAATATATACACAATATGTACACTATCTTCTTCATTCACACATGTGCCAGAATCAAATTTATTTCACTTTAACAACAACACAATCTATACATATATATATATATATATATATATATATATATATATATAATATGT
>KE505501.1:195731-207227 GCA_000441515.1 Elaeis oleifera
TATATTTAAAAATATAATATAATTTATATTTAGTTATCGATAAATGATCGAGGAGAATCTGCTTCTGCGGTCTCAAAATCCTCTGCCCATCGAACACCGTTAGGGGAGCGTACGCTCGGACAATGATGCGAACCTCACATACATATGGATCCCTGACGTGGCACTGAATTGGCATGACATATCCCGATGGAATGACAACCCTCATTCTCTCCCCAGGATATGCCCTCCTCCACTCCTCAAGCTTCTCATTTTTTATGGCTCTATGAGTCCGCCTAATGACAGTATCAGCTGCAGCAAAATAAAACTTAAATTAGTTATTTATATATGATAAAAATTTAAAGTAAATTAAATATAAAAAATTATAATATATAAAATCAATCTATCACAATAGGAGATCATGTGCCTGCCTCTGTAGATAGCTGCGGAGATGAGGTACCGACATCTCCATGTGAGTCCCTCCTCTCAGATAGTCCTCCTAGTCGCATAGCATAAAATCAGTTATTATACATGATTAAAAACTAAGTAAATTAAATATAAAAATTATAATACATAAAATCAACCTATCATGGTCGGAGATGATATGCCTGCCTCTGGATGACCCGTCAACTACTGCTAAGATGGATATGCGTCGACATCTCCATGTGGCTCTCTCCTATGAGATTGTCCTCCTGGTGGCATAGCTTAAAATCAATTATTTATACATGATAAAAAATTAAAAAATTAAATATAAAAATAATAATATATAAAATTAATCTGTCATCACAGGAGATTATATGGCTGCCTCATCTCTGCGTGGGCCCACCCTACGCAGTCGTCCTCCTAGTGCCATGCCTATATCAAACAATATATTAGAGATAATATAATATGGATAAAAATTACATCGATACTAAATGATATATGAAATATAAGATATATTATTTTTTAAAAAATTACATATTATTATTCAATATCTATATCTTCATCAGGAGGATTATCAACATCTTCATCATCATAATCCACCAATATATAATCTTCCTCGCCATCATTTATGAAATTATCATCATTGTCATCATCATCCTCCGACACGTTCAAATTTAATTCACTGACATCAATATTATCAGGTTGCACATCATCCCTAATCAGAGGAGATGTGCTTCCAATATCGGTACTATACTATCCCAAGTCAACTGTATTCTATTCTTCTTGAAAGAAATCCTCATCTGCTTGTATCTCAGAATGAACATTTATGTCATAAACACCTCTTAATGCAATCTTTTGTATAACATGCCATTCGTCTTTATATCTCATATCCTTTAGGTATATTATCTGCTTTGCTTGACTAGCAAGTATGAATGGATCAGATTGGTACCATGTTCTCACAAAGTTGATGCTTGTGAAGTATGCATCTTTGTGAATATCAGTCTTATTATTGCTAATATCCCATCATTGATATTTAAACAGGTAAACAAATCATTTTGACCTATATCTTAACTGTATAATGTTTGTTAGGATACCATAATATTCAATCTTATTATCTTCGTCGGTTTCCAATGTCAAAATTTATTATTTTAAGTCTGCCTCTATATATCAAGATCCCTTATATGAAATCTCATGCCACCAATAATACATGAGCTATAATATGAAACTCTAGGATCGAGATGGCATGCCCAATTATATAGTTCCTCGATTGCACCATCTTTCTTATTATGATACATTAACATCATCTGCTACAACATGCATATAAGTTACGATAAATCATTTGTATACATTACATGTAATAAAAAGTTGGATAAAACTGCTATAGTGCTCACCCATTGTCTGAATCAAGTTACGAACTTCCTTCGATGTCGTCCCTCGATATCTCTATTATTTTGTCACAATAATATGTCTCTATGCTCTCTACAATAAATACATGCTTATTATTTATTTACCTCATGAAAAATATATAATGTTGATTATGTAAAAGTACTTACTCCATAAAATGATAGATTTTTTATAATTATTTAGTACATAGAAATGCATCAGATCGTGCTCTTCTATATCTATATATTTGTACTTTCTTCCATCAATGGGATGAAAATTAATCTTAAAAATAGATAATATAGATTCAATGTCAGCCCACTCCCTATCTGCATTGTGGTCTTCATGATTGAATCATGTTTCTATATTATCGAGGTACATTGAATAGAATGTAAGACACTCTGTAAAAATGTATGCTTTCGTAATTGATCCTTTTGGACGTGCCTTATTTTGCACATATTTCAACTTATACAAGAATCTGCACATACAAAATGATAAAAATAAATATAAAACACACATAATTAAAATTGTAATGGTTGTAAATTAAGTCAAAAAATTAATTTTTTTGTAATATTATTATCGCTTAATAAAATACATTCATCGATACTAGACTGGTCTGACAAGCAAAGTCTCTCTTGAAAGGTGAACCATCAAGTGTACCATAATATCGAAAAATGATAGTGAAAAAAAATTTTTGAGCTTACACAGAATTAGGGCAATGTCTGATTGAAGTTTCTCAAGTATATCTATTTGAAGTTTATACCAACATAATTTTTGAAAGAAATACCCATTTTGATAAGTGCATTCTGTACCTCTGGGGTGGAGAAGCCATGCATCACAACGGATATAAGATGCTACATCATAATATGAGAGTTATGACTCTTCATACCTGAGATACTATCATCTTTCAAGTTCACACGGCTTGAAATGTTAGAGGTAAAACCATCAGAACACTTTGTGATTTTTAACCACTCACACAAACTTCTTTTCTCATCTTCATGCAATGTATAACTTGTAATTGGCATTAAGTACATATTTCACACCATCACGGAGCACTAAGTGCAACTTATGCCGTAATCCCATTCGTTCCAGGTCTAGTCGAGAATTCAGATTATCTTTTATTTCCTCTTGATGTTAAAAAGTATCTCAATAATATTATCACAAATATTCTTCTCAATGTGCATGACATCCAAGTTATGACGATGTAGGAGATGTTGTCAACAAGGTAATTCAAAAATATATTCCACTTCATCCAGTTCAACTCTGATTCATTACACTTTCGCTTGTGACTCCCAGAAACTTTGCCGAATTTGACACCGCCAATAGCCTCTAGTTGTACCAATATGTCATCTCTGCTCATCACACAAGGTGGCCCACACATCTCTAATTTTTTATTGAAGCATCGATTCTGATGGGTTCTCCAAGAATGATTAGATGGTAAAATCAACGATGACACATATAGAAAAATTTTTCCATGCTTCAGTCTAATGGAGCAGCTATTACCATTGTAAATTAGACATGCCAAATATCCTTTTATGCTCCATCCAGATAGATTGCTATATGTCAGAAAATCATTAATTATCCACATTATCATCGCATACAATCGAAAATTTTTTACTGACTGAATCATATGTTACAACATCAATCTCTCAAAGTTCTCTCAATTCATCGATTAAGAGTCGTAGATAAACATCTGTCTCATTAACAGGAGCTGTAGGTCCAGGAATAAGCAATGATAAAAATATAAATAGTTTTCTCATGTATTTTCATGGTGCAACATTGTACGACATTAGCATAATCAGCCACATACTATAAGCATTGCTTATAGTCTCGAATGGATTGAAACCATCAGATGCTAGGCCAAGATGAATGTTGCGTGGGTCACTAGTAAAATAAGGATATTGTTTGTCAAATTTTCTCCAAACTATAGAGTCAACTGGATGACTAATGATGTTATCTTCAGGAATTCTCACCTTATAATGCTATCTCATCATCTCGACAGTCCTTGATGACTGATAAAGTCTCTAAAGTCTTGGTGTTAATGAAAAGTATCTCAAATCTTATGAGGCTGCTTCTTACCTCTTTCAGAATCTTCAGCATACCTTGACTCACCATATTTTGGGCAACAATCCAAGTGTTGATGCTTTTATAAATAATATACAATCATTCTTGTATGCATGTATCGGTGTATAAACCAATCCAAGTTCACGCATATACTTTTTGCCTCTGAATATAATTTTAGAAATTTTTCACCATCCGGTAATGCCTCCTTGATTAAGTTCAATATAAAGTCAAAAGACTTTTGACTCCAACCAAACATGATTTATCATGAAGAAGCTTTATCAAGTATTCAAGCTTCGAGAACTTCTTACAATTTAGATACAATGACTCCTTGGCATCTCTTATGAGTTTTCAAAATATCCATCATTTGTATTATCCGTACTGTTAGGAGAGTTTTCAAAATGTGCCCCATCATATAAATCATCTAACATCTCATTGATGCCAATTGATTTAGGCTATTGATCCATATGTTGGTCTCTTATATTAGTAGGTCTGCATTCTCCATGCAAATCCTAAATAGTATACTTTGGATCCATATCCTAATTCAACAAATCTCCAATGCTGTATCTGTAGGCTGGAAGTAATTGTTGTGACATCTCCGATGAGGACATTTGATTCTATTGGGATCATCAACTCTTTCTCAATGACCAAATATCCTTTTTTTTATGACATCTTGTATAGAAAGTCATAATTTCAATACAGAATGTCATAATATAGACATAGAATATCATAATTTTTCATAAAGGAAGGAGTATTTCATCATTTAAAATTTCAACCAAAAAAGAAGAACTACGGGCATTAAAAATGCATTGGAAAGTGGTGACTATATAGCCCAATTGGATGAGGTGGTGCAATCCATGTCGGATTTTCTACACCACACGCGGTGTATAAAGAATTTCTCTTTTTTCAATGTGTCTCTGCCTATCTACCTGTCTATGTGGGCTTTTCTCGGGGGTGAGGCTGTTGATCCCATGGGATCATATTTACTGTCTCTATTGGATTAAGTTCTCCAAAAAGAAGATAGAGGAAAGAAAAGGCCTAGCCGTATGAAAGCATGCACCTAACCACAAGATAAGATTCCAATAGATTGGTTGCTAAAGAAATCCTTCAGGGGCATGATAGAGAGTGTCTTACATATTTGGCTTGCCCTTGGGACTTCCATCATGCCACACCCTTTACGGGCTTTACAACTGAAGGAAAGGACATTAAAAATATATACCCATCACATCCATATATTGTCCAAAGAGAAAATAGAGATGAAAGTGGTATGGATAATATCTATTTAGATCTATTTTCATATCCAAATCAATTCTAATATTGACAGAAATTTAAAAATCCAACTAATATCTATATCTGTATTCACACTCGTCAAAAAAAATGGATATGTATATATATAGACAACTATCCGATCCATATCTGCATATCTGAATCTATTTATATCCCTATATAATTTTATATAGCACTTATTAATTTTAAGAAAATATACAACTATATAGATATGCTATTAATTACTTTATTTATCATCTATTTAGTAATATCTTTGATTTTGTAGTTATAAAGTTTAATTATTAAACTTATATTCACAATTATATCCTTACTTTTAGTATCCAAATCATATCTGTATCTATTTAAAACAAATATGGATATAAATTTTACATCCGTATTTATATTCATTAGATAAAACAAATATGGATATGGATATGTTAGTATCCAATCAGGTTTCAGCCCTAACAAAAAACCACAAAAAATGGATAAAATCCACATGCATCCATCTAAAAAATTTATCAATAAATTCCATAGATTTCTTTCTTTTTGAGAAAAGTTAATAGAGTTTCATTAAGGTAATGAAATAGATATCCTTCTTAGCAGAAATATTTTTAGTTTCTCCTGGTGATTCTCCATGGTTCCCTTTGGGAAGAGAAGGCAGCCGCCTCATCTATACTGTGACTTGAAGCTAAAAATCTTTTGCTGCAACCACCAAATGGAACTGTAGCATATGAATTATTTATGTATAAAGTCCATCCATATATTTCTTTTTACTCAATTATTATCTTATCTTGCATGGCCAAGTTCAGAGAGGGCGAGTATGTCGGCCAGTTGCCTTGCCGCAAAGAAGGGCATTCTTGGGGATCGGATACTCGTCCCTTATGGATTCGAGTGGAGAATATACACGCAGATAAAATTGCTGCCCAAGATATCGACGTGCCCAGAACTCAGTCCTCAAGTTCCACATCCCCACATTGTCAAGCATAACATACACTGCCGTCCATGACCTGGGATATACCTACAAGAACAACAACTTGACCATGATTACTGAGTTTTAAGACAAATTAGATAGGTTTTACAAAATTATAACGTAGACACATACTGTTAGTTTTCAACTTTGAGCAAAAAAAAAAAGGTCTAACATGTGTTTGAAACAATAAGCAGTGAAGCTTTAGACATCTCTCGGTTGTGGCATACTCTTGTTATTCTATGAACTTCTTAAATTGTTTGCAAATTATTAATTCTCTAAGATTTTCTGAAAAGAGTTCCATCTTTATAATAATCCCCATCTACAATGAAACGCTCATGGTTTAGTGTGCAATGTTGCTAAAAAAATTCTGTGTCACGTTAAAAATTCTTCTTCTTATGTTCGAAACGGATCCTATAATTTTTTATGCTGGACGAGAATCTGGGCCACAGGATAGAAACCAGTGCTTAAGTTTCATGTGCACTAATATATAGACATCAGTCTATAAGATTTTAAGTTTCTTAATTTCTAGACACTCCAACCCTGCTAACTAGGTGCATTTTCTTGGTGATGCTCCATTAAGTTTGCATGAGAAAAATAACAAAGAGCTCAGGCCTTACTTGGATGGTGCAGCGAGATACTGCATCTCTAAGATTGTATCCTTTTCTACTAACCGGACTCCAATTCCCACCATCCATCCTGCAAAAATACATAGAATGAACACCATCTCCAATGCCAAAACTTAGATAAGGAGCACTAAAATCAACTATAATTCTTTGAGAAATGGCCTCTATACCCCACGACCCAGAAGTTATAGCCATCAAGGTGCCAGCTCTGGACAATGCTCTCCTTGTTTTCGAACACAATCTCCACGAATTTTCGGAAGTCAGCAGCCATCACTGAGGTGTCGAGGTAGACCTTTGCACCTGTGGGATTATCAGAGATGCTTCCAAGCCGGAAAACTCCTCCAATCTTGAAGTGGTCAGCTAGTTTTAAGGGGTGTCCGGCTCGACGTAGGAAACGCTGTTAACTGCATAACGTTGCTTGCCGTTCACCTGGGCGGCCGAGTTGGCGAGCCTGATGGTGTGGGTGACAGGGATCATGCCATAGTGGTATGAACCCTGGGGTTTGGCCTTGGTCCACTAGCAGTAAGGTTGGTCCTGTGATTCCAGAGATACAACCATCAGTATTAATGCAGTTAGTTAATCAGCCAATTGACTTAACCAAGTAGGGACGCCAAGAATTCAAAGACTGGTTTCTTCTAAAAAATGTTATAAAATTATATGACTATATTGTAAGATATTTGAATCAACTCCTTCATGTCATGTCCCTCAGTGTTGCTTATAATAAGGCTAAGACTAGATATTGAGGATATTGTATCTGCAGGATGTTAGTTCAAAATAATGAAGTTACTCAGAGAAAAAGTCCTTGGAGTAGATATGAGAGCTCTTTGTTCATCATCATGAGAAGAGATCCTGTGGGAGGGCAGCCTCAGTGAAATAAATTAAAAGTAGCAATACAAGGTTAATAATATACATAATAACATGGCATACATTACCTCTTAACTTAATAGCTGCCAAAATTTATATAGATATGTTGTTTCCTTTCTTATATAGACAAAAGGGAACAAATGAATAAAAGAAAGGAATGAAAAGAAGAAGAAGAAGATAGAAAGAAATGAAAGGCATCCACAATTAGATGAAACTTCCAATTGAAGTCCTCAAGATTCAAAGATCAAAATGGTTTGAACGCCAATATAATCTAAAGCAAGTAGCATGACCTAGAGGATATAGAATGAGTATTTTCAACGCTTGTCATGGTTAGATGAGTCAATTGTACTTGACCTAGACTAAGTTGAATGCAGTCATGATTCCATCCGAACCCTAATCTTGAAATAAAACCTGATCCACGCCCATTATAAGCCTCATCAACTAACTAGCTCAGACATCCAAAATTCCAAATGAAGGCACTTCGTGGTCAGAGGAAGTTAATGGACTGGGCTTCATATGACCAAGCCACATGTTGGGCCTTGATAATAATTAACCCAAATTAAGCTTGGTGTCCAAGACTGCATCTGAAAAGCTTATTCAAATTAAGCTTGATGTCCAAGACTACATCTGAAAAGCTTATTCTTACTCATAGAACGAATGGCTAATTTTCTACATAGAAGTCCAGGGGAAAGGTAGAAATTTGTAAGTGATCAAGGAGTGATACCGGAAGGAACGGGCCTGATTAAGAGACCAGTCAATCTGGTTGGTCGGCCCACCAGGAATTGGGCCAGAAACTTTGTCCCTCGAGTTGCTGTAGTGAAGAACAGCAGTGGTTGTTAGGATGGTGGTGGTGAAACGGGTGGAGACAGCGATATAGTAGTCCTTCGGCGGCTGGTCGGCGGTGACAAGAACCGATACTGACTGGCCAACATGGATGTCAATGGAGGAGTATGTGTTCTGGAGGGTGTGAGTTCCCTCCACCTCCACCAGCTTCATTTTGTGACCTTGGATTCGGATGTTGAGTGAATGTTGTAGCCCCACATTTGAGATCCGAAGCCTGTAAGTCTTGCCTGCACGAAAAGTTTATATGACGCACAATATTAATTAGCTTGAAGATCTAGGTTTCAATAACATTTTCGCTGTATTTAAATGATGATATTTGCTAATAATAAAAATGACAGCCATTATTTCTCATGACAACCTACGAGGTTGAGTCTACTCAAAGCTTTTCATATACCCTATCAAGTCATGCCTATTCATATCCATCCATGATCCACCACTGAGTATTAATATGGAGTCTAGCCGAAGCTTTACATGTACTCTATCAAGCCATGCTTATATTGGCATGCATCCATGATCAACCCAGTGTTGCTGGATCACCTATCCATTAATCACTCCATCACAGTCTGATGTCATAGTTGGGACTAGTGTAGTACATGGAAGAAAGTAGTGTCAATTAGTCAGTCTTATCACTCGATCAATCATCAATTTTCACATATGACCAATGGATTGAGCATTTTCAGTCTTGATTTTTGTTTGAATAAAATACTAGCAATAATTAATGCTGTATTAACTATTGCTATATAAATTTGATCAAAAATAGAATAATAGTGACATTTTTTTCAAATCACTGTTCGCCGTACAATTTTTTACACGCATTGAATTAAAATATATTATTTTCATAATAAAGTAAATAAATATAAACTAATTTATCAATATATATATAACTAAAAATTATTGTGATAAATAAAAGCTAAATAATGATTATTATTTAAATCCATTATACATGTTTTTGCATACTGCTTCCTTTTGATGTCTCTCAAGATAGTCAATATTAGTGGCGTTGATTGGATGATATCTTATGTGGCTAATTATATTAATTAATATTATAAATTTATAATAATTTTTTTGATATGTTGTTAAATATTTTGTTCACTCATGGAAATTTTGTGTGAAGTGCAGGGTTGTGAGTAATCTATAAGATCTAAATGGAACTGAAAGGGATAACTTTTGTGCTGGAAGGTACCTTGTTCAACCGTAACAGAAGCGCCGTTGGGACCACGGCCATTAATGAGAATGCTGTCAGGGAAAGGAAGCTTCTTGCCACGGTCTAGCCTGGCTCTCAAAACCTGGCCACAGTAATAAAAACATCATCACATATATGGCAACTTTTCTGCAACCTTTTGCTATCTTTCCAACCTTAGGCCACCTTCCACAGGGACCACAGACATCAAAACAAATATAGTTGGCAAACCAACTACTGACACGTAGACACTTTTAGGTGGTGGCAGACATTTGCGTCAGCTTCTACCTGAATTAGGCATTGTACATGCCTTGTGCTGATTTCCAGTTCGGGTACCAACAGATAAATTACTTTCACTGTAAAAATATGGTTTTACTGAAGACCAAGATGGGGTGCTCTCAATTTTATCCAAGTTCTTACCAATTTGAAGTTGAGACTTGGAAATTAATATTTGTTGGCAAAGCACTAAATTCATATTTGACTCTAAGAATGAGTCTTAGCCCAACACTAAGATTGGTCCATTTTGACTATAGGAATAAGCCATTATTTCAAATACTTATTTGAACATTTTTAACATATTTATTGTTTATACTCATTTATGGATTCCTTCTTAGATTTCTAGCAAATCAGAAAATTCACCATGCTAAATCAAAGTCCCAATCAAAGAGTCTGAGTAATGATAAATTATTAGATGGACTAGCTAGATCCATTGAGGACCTAAGTTAAAAAAAATTTCTTTTTTTTTTTGGTGTACAATAAATTTACTTTAGGTCCATGATGGATCTGATTCACCTAGTGATTTCTACCCATGAAATTAATATACCTTATTGCAGCTTCCTTAGCACTAGAAAACATGCACTGCAAAGGAGAGAGGAAAAAGCTAGAAGGACCACCAAGCACAGAAAGGTGAAAGCTCGGATTCCCACAGTACACATCAAATGAGTGTGGGCTCACACATCCCACCATTCACCCAATCCACCAACTTTATTGTAACGCAGATGGATTGGACGGTTGCACCCTTAGCAGGAGCATTTCTTGTGACATTTTGCGTCCACTAGCAACCCACCATCTGCCATCCAACCATTGGCCATCATGACTCATCCTTAAACCTAGAGACCTTACACTTTACACTGGTTCATGAACAAATTCTTAATGTATAGAGTACAGAGAGAGAGAGAGACTTACTTTATGATTGGCCTTGTACCAATCGCCGATGAGGATGGTGGAGTCACCGGCAGGCTCCGGGAAGGGACAGGGATGAGAGGCCGGCTAAGGATTCGAAAACCGCCGAAGCCACCGGCTGCCTTGTGGAAGTAAAGTGAGGGGAAGTAGAAGAAGCTGCCAATTTGGTCCTTCACCTGCAAAATATAGGTGAAGTTCTTCCCAGGTGGAATTGGGCAGTTGGTTCCTGAGACACCATCCTCCCATGAGTTCCTCCTTTGCTGCACTCCATTCCTGTTCCCAAGATTAATGTACCAATTTAATAAGAATCCACTAACTTATATGATGGCCTACATACTTTTAATAACTAATCCTGTGACAAAATATAGTCCCCGGCACTGTGGGGCTGCCATTCAACGAGAGATACTAAAATAACCTAGATTTTTAAGACAAAAATGTTATATAATATTCTTTTCAGCAATGATTAGGCCACTGTTTAATCTCTTTCATTCAGTATATCGAAGCATCACAAAAAGGATTGCAAGAGAAAGTTGCAAAAGATTAAAAAGACTAAAACGTAAAGCAAGGAAGATTCAAAGTAAACATTTAAAATTATTATTATTATTTATTATAATATTAACAAGTTTTAAATATTCAGAACTTCAGATGGCGGAAAATTTCATATATATATATATATATATATATATATATAGAGAGAGAGAGAGAGAGAGAGGAGGGAGGGGTAGGGT
>KE505501.1:223611-245704 GCA_000441515.1 Elaeis oleifera
AGCTGGGCAACAGTTTAGGATCAGAGCTGCCTCAAGCCTTGCAGAATATTTTGTTTCTTGATCTTTTGGATTGTACTCATGCTAGATCGGTGTCAGTACCCACTTGTACCAAAAAAAATTGCATATACCTATCCACACTATGTATTAGGGTTGCAAACGGATGGGAACAAATTAGGTCACAAGTGACCCAGATCCAATCTGATTCTTTGATCAGGTTTTAATTATGGATCTAAATCTAATCCAATAGAAGATTGGATCAAGTCAGGTTCGATGTACAATCATAATTGTCGAACCAACGAATCATTGGATCAGGTTGGGTCCATGTCTAACCCGGCACCAGCCTGAAAAATTTAGGTCCAGATTAAATGTAACAATTCTTCTATTTTCCATGGCCAAAGCCCAAGAAAAATAATAAATTGGCAATACAGAGAGAAATGTATGGTACGCTATCGATGCAAGGCCAGAGATTCAAAGAAGATTGGATTCGAATTTGCCTTGAAACTTCAAAGACTTTCGAATTACAAATACCGTCGATACGATTTGAAATAAAAGTATAAAGAATAGGCCAAATAAAATGGATAAATTGGAGTTTTTCATTAATCTTCTAATATCTTCTAATATACTTATATCGATCTTAAATAAGTTTAAAATATTGTTACACCCCACTTACCTACTTTTTGTAACCATATCTCTTTTTAAAATGCTTCCCGACACTATCTATTTCTCTTCCATATCATCCACGTATCTTCTCCTATGCCGGATTTCACCTACTAATCCGCTAGATCCAAACCATTTGCAGGTGCAATTTTGTGATACAAATAATAACCAACTATATTTTAAATATCAGATAGCCAACTACTATGAACTATACAAAATAGATAATAATAATATTATTTAAAAAATTAAGATATAAAATAATTTTAAATCTATCTTTATATTAAAGACATGACTCATACAAGTCTTCAATCATAATTTAGATATTCAAACAGATTTGGATCCTAGCAGTACACCAAATTTAGATTGAATTAAGTTCAAATCCAGTAAATACCGACCCAACTCAAAAAATAGAATAGATTTCATTTTAGAACTCCATCTGATATATTCTTTAAATGGATCAGATCGACTGTAAATGGATCCGATCAATTTGACCCATTTGCAGCCTTACCATTATAAAACTTTTTTTGCATCTTTCACATTGTCTCACTTGTATATGCCATGCTTGCTTAATTTTATAATAGAAGTTGCACAAATCTCCAAGGTTAACCAAAATTTACGGAAACTAAGTTTAAATATTGATCATGTATTTATAGCCAATCTGATCAGGTATTTAACTAAATTAATTCATGTTATATATATATATATAGTTAATACATAAAATATTTGAAGATCTGCAATATTGGTATCGAATATCTATCATCAGTTTCGTACTTATTTGACATGATATGGTTGATATAATATAGTGTGTATTTCATATTAAAATAGTTCTCTAACTATTCTATCATTTTTTATCTAGATATGCCTGATGTATGTTGATATATTTCGATATGAATCGATGCATATCTCAATATGATACGGTATGAGACCTACAAAATCCTACCCGATATGATACAGTACACTTTATATTGGATAATATATTGCGAGATATGAGGCGGTACATTAGTTCATAATTTGAAGGTTTTTTTTAGTACTCCTAAACCATCCTCACCAGAAATCGACCGCCAACCCAAGGAAAGATTCAGACTAGACAGTTCCCATCCATGGAGTGTATCAAACATTTTGATCGATTTGCCACTGCTTACAACCAGTTACTTTGAGGAGGTAGGGCCAAGATGTTTTTCTTATTCTTTATTAGTTTCAAAGACAACATTTTTGTCTCGTGGGGTAATGCAATGCTTTGTCAAAAAATAAAAATAAAATAAAACTTATTTTGTAATAAGGAAAATATAAAAATATTTTTAAACTGCTTGTGGACCAAGTGTCTATTAAACTATTTTTTATCCATTTTTCAACAATATATTTATATAAATATATAATCTTTAACTTTTCAAAAAAATTTAAAATTTTTTAAGTATCTAAGATATAAATAACCACCATTTAATAATTAGTAAATATGAAAATTTTGAATTTGAATAAGAATGCCTCAACAAACAATGAGAAGGAATGGAAAGAGGATTGAAGTATTAAAAATTAAAAAAAATTATAGAACATATTTTAACTTTAGCTCAATTTTACTTAAACCCCCTATACTTTAAAAATATCAAACTAGTCCTTCTAATTATCAATATGTTCTAATATAGTCTAATCGTCTATCTCTATTAATAGAATTTTATAAAATGATAAAATATCCTTATTTTCATCACATTCCTCCTCCCTCTTTCCTCCTCTCCGATTGATCTCCTCTTCCTCCATCACTGGCATCCTTCTTCTCTTCCTCTTCACCCATTTCTCCTCCTTTATGGCGGCTCTCTCCATCTTCACCTATTCCTCCACCTCCTTCCCTTCCCTTCTTATCCACTTTTTCTCATTCTCCCTCCTTTCAAGCTACCCATAAACCATCCCCTTCTATGATAGCTCTCTCAACCTCTATCTCTTTTTGCCTTCCCTCTATTCTTCTTTCCATCCTCTTCTCCTCTTTGTCCTCCTCCAATTCTTTTTTTTTTTGCTAGTAGCCCCTCCTCCCTTTCCTCTTTATCCACTTTTCCTCATCATCCTCTTCCTTCTCCAAATCCACCCATCCCTCCACCTCCTTTCCTTCCTCCTCATTCTCCTCATCCAACTCGCCCATAAACCATCCTCCTCCATGGTGGCCTTTTCTATCTCCGCCCCTCCTTGCCCATAATCTATTCTTCTCCCTTCCTTCCTCCCCATCCTCTTCTCCTTCTTATCCTCTTTCTCCTCCTCCAACTCAGTTCTTACCGGTGGCCTTTCTCCCTCTTCTATTTCCTCCTCATCCAGTTCTCCTTCTCATTCTCTTTCTTCTCCAAGCCAATCCATGAGTGAGAGGCATTTTCATCCATTAAGAAGGAAAGCTAATACCATTTGTTGGTAAAATGAACGGTCAGACCACACTGAAACATATCAATAACTCGAAAGATTAGTTTGACATTTTTAAATAAAAGATATAAATGAAATTGAACTAAAATTGATGAGTGTTCCTATAATTTTTTTAAAATAAACAAACAGAACAGCAAATGACAGACAAGCAACTAAAATTAAATATTTCATATAAAGAGATAAAAAAGGTGAACCAGTTAATATTCTAGATAGAGTAAATACTTCAAAATTTTCATGAGTATGAATATGTCTCTTCCTTTTCATTTTTTTTATAATTTGTCATGCCCTAACCAACATCCAGATCGGATATATGATAGCCGCACACTTCCTAAGGTAAGCCCTAAAGAATATACAAGAGTTATAAAATTCATTACAACCTCAAGATTTCATAAACACTATTGATCTCAATTCATAACAAATATTCCACATCGATAAATAAGAATGACCTAATTTCATAATGATTGAAAAAATCTGCATAATTATAAATTCAATTCATTCAATCATCTGATCAAGTATCAATGACATTCTATCTAATCATTAGTTTACCCATGAACCTAGCTATAGCCAATCATGAGCATCCTGCAACTCCGAGAAGAAAGAAAATGGAGGAGGTGAGCTTTACAATCTAGTAGAAATTTTCATACACCCACACCAATATAGTAATAATAAATAAAAATTAACAATGATTGTTATTTATATAAATCATATGCCAAAGAATATCATGATTCATAAACATGTATAGCAAATATTTTTTTATAAATAAGTCGCATCATATGATTATCTCAAACCAACATACATCAGATCTGTTTATATCAAGATGCTCGGCTCTATACTACTATGATTATGTTTCAAGCCTATGATAAACCAACAAAATGGCTAGTCTTGTAGACTACCACAATCACCCATACAAAGGGTAACAAGTAGCTAGTCTTGTGAACTATCACAACTATATTTCAAGCCCATGGTCGGCACCAAGAAAGTAGCTAGCCCAAAAGATCACAGGTGCTCAACTCTAAACTATCATAACCATATTTAAGCCCATCATGAGACACTCATAAAATAGCTAAATCAAAGAACCATAAGTGCTCGATCTTGAACTACTACGGTCACATTTTAAGCCCATGACAAGGTACCAATTAAGTGCCTAGCCACAGAACCATAAGCGCTCAACTCTGGACTATGATGATTATGTTTAGGCCCATGATAAAGCATCAATAAAGTGGCTAGCCCAGACTACCACAAGCCCACATACAATCACATAACTCAATTACATGCTTGTCATGTATTGTAATTAAAATTATATTTTTTGTAAAATTCAATGCACATGATTTTCAAAATCCATCCAACTTAGGACCAGTGATATGTCAAACATAACTTCATCCAGAATCATACATATACTTAAAAATAAGTACATAGCATATAACTATCAAAAATATGTAAATCAAAATCACTGATGTACAAATAGTTTCTATATAAATAGATGATTAATATCTAGGAATTCTTATCTCTATCAATTTCTAATTGAAATACAATAATCGATCAACCCTCGATCCACCAACTCCAGGTCAAGATGTACCACTTGACATCTTATATAAATAATTATACCTTTTCATAATCAAGATCAATCATAGATGATCATGGATGGCAAAAATTATAGAAAATATCTAAATATTATAGGTCCAAGACCACTCTTAAGGTCAACCAAGTGATCCAAATTTTTCTAGATATCTAGATCTTAGTCCATAGAATTAATAAAGAGAGAAATCCATGGAGAGAGAAAAGAAATCTTGCGAGAATTTTAGAGAGAGAAACTCAAAGAGTGGAAAGGTGGAGAGAGAAGATAGAGAGAGGAGAGAGGAAAGAGAGAAAGAAGGTAGAGAGAGAAAAAATAGAGAGAGAAAAGAATAAATCTCTCTCTCTTCCACATCTTCTTTCTTCAAAGAGGAGATTTCCTCTTTCTCCCTCTCTTCCTCCATTAAGGCAATGGATGGTCGGGACCAGCGACCTATGGCGGTGTTCGATGGTGAAGAGGTGACGGCCTTGATGGCAAAATTGATAGTGCCAAGTGGTGGCGGTGGGCTTAGCCGGAGTAAAGAGGATAAGAAGAAGATTGAGAAGAAGATCAAGAAGAAGAAATAGGCCATGATCGACGATCAAGATCATGGCCGAGCCTCAAATCGACGGCCATACTCTAACATAAAATCTAAGAGAATTTCAGGAGACAGTAAAGTTCGGTCAAAACTAGTGGCTTGTGGTAAACATGAGAAAGGGGTCGGAAAAGAGTACCCTATTTCCAAGATATGTCCGACGACTAAACGGCTCAAATTCGAGTGGGATAGTGGCCATTAAAGTAGGAAAAGAGAAGATCAAGGACTTAGGTCCATCACCTAAGTCCGGTGAGGTTGGAGGCATGTTTTCGATGATGAATCCATGGTGATTCTCCAAGCCCACTCCATAAAAAATCAAGAGAAACTACGGGTTTTGCCAGTAGAAAATCAGAGATGGGAAGGTGATGCTTAAGGGGAGGACTCGAGGCCCTTTTATGGATTGATTCCTAGAGCTTTCACTAGAATCCAATAAGCCCTAGGAGTCCATCTCCTGCTAGAATATGAAGAAGGAATAGACTCCATCGGGAGTCCATCTCCTTGCCTCATGTGCCAGTCACATGAGGTTCCAATTTTTTTTTTCCCACCCATACTTTAGGATTCTTGCTAGATAGTTAAATAAAATCTAAATTTCTATACTCTTCCCCCATAAAATAATGTCATCCTCGAAATTAATATATTATAAAGTCGACACCCTAAAGATACAAAGTTTCTATCTTATCTTCGAGCTCCTAAATAGCCTTCTTCACTTGAAAAGAAATTCAATCCGCTAGCATAACATTCTCCAAATTAGATCCAATCTTTTTGATCATATTTAAATGACCCAAACTACCATACTTCCATTGTACACTCTGATTTAATCGATCAAATATCTTAGGTTTGCTAAATAACTTTCCAACCAATAAGATGATAGATTTGTCAACCTCTCAAATCATAACTTGAGATACAAATTATCCATTGAAATCTAAACCCTATGAATCACATCTGTCACATCCTTAGTGATCATAACTTTATCCTCAAATATCCTTACCTCACAGTCCCTAGAGATCATAAACTTATACTTAAATACCTCTTAAGTCACAGTCCTTAGAGATCATAACCTTGGCTCTGATACTATTCTGTCACACTCCTAACCCTGCATCTGAATCGGATATGTGATGGCCGCACTCTCTAAGGCAAGTCCTAAAGAATATACAAGATCTATAAAATTTATTACGATCTCAAGATCCATTAAACACTATTGATCTCAATTTATAACAATATTCCATATCATAATAAATTAATCTAATTTCATAACAATTGGCATAATCTACATACTTGTAAATTCAATTCCTTCAATTATCTGATCTAGTATCAATGTCGTTCTATCTAATCATCCATTTACCTACGAATCTAACCATAGCCAATCATGAGCATCTTGCAACTTTTAGAAGAAAAAAAAATGAAAGGATGAGCTTTACAGCCTAGTAAGAATTTTCACACATCAATACTAATATAATGATAATAAATAAAAATTAATAATAGTTATTATTTATATAAATCACATGCCAAAAGGTATTGCATAATTCACAAAATATGCATAGCAAATATTCTTTTTGTAAAATGAGTCACATCATACAATTATCTCAAACCAACATACATTGGATCTATTTATATCAAAGTGCTTAGCTCTGGACGATCATGATCATGTTTCAAGCCCATGATAAGGTAACAAAATGGTAAGTCCTGTGGACTACCACAACCATCTATATAAAATATAACAAGTAGCTAATCTTATGGACTATCACAATCATATTTTAAGTCCATGACAGGCACCAAAAAGTAACTAGCCTAAAGGATCACAGGTGCTCGCCTCTGAACTATCATAACCATGTTTCAAGTTCATAATGGAACATTCATAAAGTGGCTAGATCAAAGGATTACAAGTGCTCAATCTTGAACTACTACAATCATATTTCAAATCCCTAAGAAGGCATAAATAAAGTGCCTAGGCAGAGGACTACAAGTGCTCAACTCTGAACTACGATAATTATATTTCAAGTCCATGATAACATCAATAAAATGACTAGTGCAGAATATCATAACCCCACATATAGTCACATAACTCAATTATATGCTTGTCATGTATTATAATTCAAATTATATTTTTTTATAAATTTGATGCACATAATTTTAAATTCATCCAATTCAGGATCAGTGTTATTTCATATATAACTTCATCCAGAATCATACATATACTTAACAAATCAGTATATAGCATGCAACTATTAAAAACATGTAAATCAAAATCACTAATGTATAAAATAGTTTTTATATAAATAGGTCATTAATATCTAAAAATTCTTATCTCTATCGATTTTTGACTCAAACACAGTAATCAATCAATTCCTCGATCCATGACTCAAATTCAAAGTATTCCACTCGACATCTTTTGTAGATAATTACACCTCTACATAATCAAGGCCAATCATAGACGATCATGGATGATAAAATTATAAAAAAAATTAAATATTATAGATCCAAGATCACTCCTAGGGTCAACCAATGGATCCAAGTTTATCTAGATATTTGGACTCTAATCCACAAGATTTCTAAAGAGAGAAATCTATGAAGAGAGAGAAGGAATCTAGAGAGAATTTTAAAAGAGAAACTTATAGAGGGTGAAGGTAGAGAGAGAAGGTAGAGAGAGAAGATAGGGAAGAAAGAGAAAGAAAGGTAGAGAGAGATGGAGAGAGGAAAGAGTAGAGAGAGAAAAGAACAAATCTCTCTCTTTCTCATCTTCTTTCTTTAAAGAGGGGATTTTCCCTTCTCTCCCTCTCTTCCTCCCTTCAAGGCAATGGATGGTCGGGACCAGCGACCTATGGCGATGTCTGGCGGTGAAGAGATGACAGCCCTGATGGCAACAGTGATGGTGGCAAGTGGTGGTTGTGGGCTTGGTTGGAGTAAAGAGGATGAGAAGAAGATCAAGAAGAAGAAACAGGCTATAATCGATGGCCAAGATTATGGCCAAGCCTCAAATCGACGGCCATATTTTGATGTAAATATTAAATGTATGCCCTAGAAGCCAATGTAGCAGACATATTGTAATAGTTTTAGAACATATATTTATACTTAAAATGGGCTTTTTCTATCGATTTTTGTCTTACATGTCCAAGAATCGTTCTAGAAACTAATAATTTAAAGATACATATTCTCAAGAGTTGAGGCTTAGAGACATGTATGATTAATTTCTAAATTACTTTCGATCAATGGATCATCACGGGGATGGTGACTGATCCGATTAGATCAGCGTACAGATCACTTTCTTCGAGATAAACGAGTCTCTAGTCTATAGTATAGAGATACTGAGTGAGAGTATGGATAGTTGTTAGAGAACATCGGTATTAAGCATGACCAAACGAGAGATCACATGGATGTCTACTCACTCATCAGTGATCTTCTCGATGCTGTAGTGGTGTGAGTGATTCTTTGACCTACGGTGCCTCGGTTGCTCATAGTGGGATTGCTTTAGTTTGACTGCACATAAATATGTTTCTGGCTATTTGAATCTTTATAGTATATGTTGGTTATAATATACTTATTATAGGAGTAGGATGCACACCTAGATGGGATCTATCGATCTTAATAGATAAGGAGTGGTCCTATGAGATTTAAGAAGCTGAGTTCTTAAGTGTATGGCCACAATAAGGTGATTGATGAAAAAAATTTCATTAGTATTATAATTTCGACTCGAGCTAATCAAAGTTTTATATGATGGATATTGGAGTTTGATAAGTTTTCATAATCTTCATCTTGTTGGGACTCACAATGGAGGAATTGAATCACACGTATGGTAACTACACCTAGGGGTTCTATTTATTCTATTTTGCTGGGTTGCCATCACATGCTGTTAGACATCACTAGTAGATTGTGAAAGCTCACTAGGATTATTCTAGATCGATGATCTTTGATGGGTGAGAGTTGAAAATATTTCAATCCATTGAAAAGTATTTCGATGATACTATGATGGAGATCATGGTATATCTCACTACCAGATAGAACAGAACCTATAGAGTCACACACAAAAAGATTTGATCAGATCAAACCATTAGATCATGATTAAATTATCAATATGATTGATGATTTGGATCAATTTATAAAGTTACAAGTATAGGATTAGCTAACAGTTAGTAAGGAGGACCTAATTGCAATTGTTGTAATCCAATTTGATGAGATCAAATTAAGGATCAAGTTTTAAATTATTAAATCAGATTTAATTAGTTTAGACTTGACCTAATTGGGCTTTTGGTTTAAATTTGGATCTTAATTGGATTAAGATTGAGTCTGGAATGAGTTGGACTTGAATCAGATTCGAATCAGATTCGAATTGTATTCGAACTGAATCCGAATTGAACCCAAACTGAATAAATATGCAAGAATCTCAGGTTTATTGAGACTCTCTCTCCTCTCTCACAGCAAAAAAGAGGGGTGTGTATGGGGATGTGCACCCTTCCTTTGGCGTGCACAAATGAGAAAGAGGGTGCCTAAACTTGAGACTCTCTCTCCTCTCTCATAGCAAAAAGAAGGGGCACATATGGGGATGAGCACCCCTCCTTTGGTGTGCACAAATAAAAAGAGAGGGCGCTAAGAGTAGGTGCCCCTCTTCCCTGGTATTCTCTCTCTATCATATCTTATCATTATCCATCAATTTAAGTTAAATTTGATTTAAACTTGAATTGAACCTAGATGGATAGGATAAGGTAATTGGGTGTTGGATTTAAATAAAGAAGCATTTGGGGCACCATAAATATGTGATACCAGATTTCTACGTGGTTTTCATTGAAGAAATCTGAGTGCCACCCCTTTATTTTGTGCCTTTATTCCACATGCCCTGACCCCTTGGTCGGCTATAGAGGGAAGAAATCAGAGAGAGAGATCAAAAAGGAGAGGAAAAGAAAGAGAAGTTCTCCCATTGCCTCTGTTCTTCCTCCGATCCTGCGCAAAAAGACTTCGCACATAGATTTATCTTCGGATCATCTTCTACGATAGTCGAAGAAGGAGATCATATCCAAATCAACGAAGTGGAGATCTGAAAGAGAGCTAGCACCTCGGTGATCTCTAGTACTTCCCATCTACTTCAGTCCCATATAGATATCTGTAAAAGCTGAATGCGTGTGCGGCTCAACAGAACCTGCAGACATCCTCAGATGTAGATCTGAAAAAAAAGTTTAGTGATTTAGGTAGGTGATCTAATCATTCAATTAAATTTTATTTATAAAATTAGATACATGCTTATTTTATTTTCATCATATGAACTAGATCTATAGGTATAAATTAGATCTATGCATGCATTGATTAAAATAGTTTTAATCTGATCTTTCACTATATTTTTAAAATTATTTTAAAAAATCTGCATGCATGACATCTTGAAACCCAACAGTAAAATCTCAAAAAATTTTGAGAGACAACAAAGTCTGGTCAAAATTGCCAGTCGATGGCAATAAATACGAGAAAAGGTTTGAAATAGAGCACCGCTGTTTCAAAGATTAGTCCAATGACTCACCGACTCAAATTCGAGTGGGACGATGGCCATTAAAGGAGGAAAGAGAGAAGATTAAGGGCTTAGGTCCCTCTACTAAGTCTGACAAGGTTGAAGGCATGTTTGCAACAATGAATCCACGGTGGTTCTCCAAGCCCACTCCATGAAAAATCAGGAGAAGCTATGGATTTTGTCGGTAGAAAATCAGAGATGGGAAGGCAATGCTTTAGGGGAGGACTCCGAGCCCTTTTATAGATCGATTCCTAGGGCTTTCGTTGAAATCTGACAAGCCCTAGGAGTCCTTTTCCTAATGGAATATGGAGAAGGAATGGACTCCATCGAGAGTTCATCTCCTTGCCTCACGTGCCAGTCATGTGAGGTTTTAGATTTGTTGCCCAGAAAGGTAGCAACCCAAGAGGAAGGATGAATTGGATTCTTAAAAATTTTAACTAAATCTGAAATCTAAATAATTAGGTGCATCAATTAACTTAACTTATGTGATTATGAAGTAAAAGTAATGTGCAACAATACAAATAAGAGATAAAATAAGCTATGCAAGAATTAAGACAATACTAAGCAAGAAATAAAAACAAGTCAAGCAGGCATAAGAAGGTACAATATAAATACGATCAAATTTATAGTGGCTCAGTGCAACCATGCATCTACGTCCACTCCCCAAGAATCTCTTAAAAAATTATTATAATCTTCTTGATTACAGTATATTTGTTTATTCGAAATTACAAAAAAATTTAATTGATTTTTGAGATCACCAACCACAACCTATACATAATTAATTTTTGGATTCACAATCAATCCAGTTGATTTTATGGGGTTACTAATCAAAATCTAATAAGTCCAATTTTGGACTTGGATGGGCCTAATCCCTAAGTTTTTTTACTCCAAAGAAAATTGTAAAGAAACAAAATACAAGATGGAAAAGTTTCAGCTCAAAATAAAATCAGAATTTAAACTCTTTAAAGCTCGGAGAAGTGGCTATAGAATATCTCTTTTAAAGCTTGACTTTTCTTTAATTGATGCTTAAGAGGATAAAGAAGATGTTGGAAAGATCACTCTTTGAAAGCTCTCAATTTTATGCACTAATTTCTCTCTTTTCTTCCTTTCTAGTGGTATTCAATAAATCTCACATAAATAGAGTGTTTCCTTTTAATCCTCCTTAATCTTGCTTCTCAAATGATTCTCTAGCTTTTAATAGATTTGAAGAGGTTGGAAATAAGTTTGATCATTGGAAGAATTAGAATAGTTGTTGGAGTCAAAAACTAGCCGTTGGAGTAGTGCAGAAAACTAGCCATTAGTGTAGTCCCAAACTATGAGTTGACTCAGTCTAAACGAATCAACTCTAATTGCCAAACGAGTCAACTTATAGAATTCATGAGTCGACTATTGTAAAATTTTGAAATTGCAGTCTTTCAATCTTCTTTGAGAGAGTCCATTTTTGCTGTTTATGAGTCGACTCGCCGACTATGCCCATGCATTCTAACATGTCAGAGTCAACTCTTCACTTTCAAGAGTCGATTCAAAATCTTCAAACTTTATTGTTTTCATATTTTGACCTCTCAAACTTGAATTTTTTGCCTTAATACTTTCAAATGATATTTGGTTCTTCTAATTTCATTTTCTTCAAAGTTTGGCATCCTAGACTTGTATTTCTTGATCTCAATGCCTACAAGAAACTTCAAAACTTCCCCAATCATTAAGTTTACCTCTTCTAGGCTTCTCCATGCCAAGATCAATTTTCATCATCATTTTGGTTAACTCTTTGCTTCTATTACATTTCGTTAAGCTTAGAGAATATAAACTTTGCTTGATGTTGAGAGGATTTCTTTTGTTTATATATAACCTTTTGAACTTCTTTAGAAATCCTACAAATATTTTTAAAATATATGGTTAGTACCATAATTACTCAATATTTTGTTATCATCAAAATCAATCATAGGGTCAACAATCTTTTCTTTTTGATGATAACAAAATCTTGAATATATGCGCAATAAAATATAATGTGTTTCAATTAATTCATCAATATGAATCATGAAGTGAATAACTAAGCACTTGTAAACATCTACTCTCTGAATGTTTCAACTAAATTTATCTTAAATTTAGATACCAAAATTTAATACATGATATTCAAGAATTTAATACATCCAAACATATGCTCATTTCAAATGATCATTTCAAGCAAGCAACTGAACGTTTCAAGCATTTTAAGCATGTGAATAACTCAAGCATATGCTTAACATAGCTTCTTTCCTTTTTGACAGTATCAAAAAGTGCAAGAAAAAGATATCGTCAAAATCAACATAAGTCAAAGATACACATATTCAATTTTCAAAAACGGATTTGAGTTCTTCCCCTTTCAAAATTAGCTTGATTTCAACTTTCAAATTTAGATTGAGTTTCTTCCTCCCTTTTTGAATTTAATTTTAGAACAATATAATTTGAAAGACATTTCTCCCCCTTTTTGAAAAAATAGATGCATTAAATAATTTCTTAAATTTAGTTATAAAATAGCTTTGAGCTTTAAAAAATTCAAAAGAGATAGTCTTTTTCAATACTAAGCATGTAGAGTATCAAAACCAAGCATAAGATATATTTAGAAGCTCATCTATTCTTTCCTAATAAGCACCAATCAATTAAATTCAAAGATGGTATCATGAATGTATCAGAGTAAATCTACGCTCCTAACATATAGTTTCAGAGCAAAATATGGCATCAGAGCAAAATTGGCTTAAGATAAATATTCATTTTCTTGTTGCCAAGAAATAAAGCAAAGAAGGACATGGCAATAGTAATTTGTTAAATACCAATTAGAGATAAAAAGAAAATATTTCAAAATTATTTCTAAAAAATGATCTATCTTAGTAAATATGAAAGTATGTTTCAAGTTCAGCTTAATACTAATAGAACATGTAAAGAAAATCATAAAAGGATTTTCAGTTATTCTTCAAAAGATCATTTCATTCTTTTCATAAGAGGTGTTAAGCAATTAAATTCAGAATAGGTATTAATTTCTTAGATTTTGTCTCAAATGATATTTTATCAAAAATATAGTTTTGCAAAATCAAATTTGAGACAAGGATACTCTTTCTTTTTATCAAAAAATAGATCAATGAAATACAAAGTAAATAGTAAATTTTCTGATACCAATGGAACAAAACTGAAGTTCTCTTTAAATATTTAGCTTTAAAGATAAATGATAGATTTCTTAAATATTTTATATGATATCAATTTTAAAAGATTCTAAAAGAGTATTTTTCAAATTCATTTTGTGATATCAATTAATCAAAACAAAGTATGAGTGTTCATCAATAAATTTTTCAGATCAAAATAATTTTTGATACCAATCAGTGAAGGAAAGCGTGGCAATTTTATACATATATTTTAAAATTTACAGTAAAATATATATAGATTAAATAATTTAATCTACAATGCATGTATAGATCAAATCTAAAACTACCATACAAGATCTATAATATAAATTAATATGCATATATATAAATCTGAAATCTAAAATTCAGCAAACATAGATCTTATCTATATTATATTTAGATCATATCTAAAATATGAATTGAGTTTAAACTTAATACTTGAGTATGGGTAGCAGATCACCGCATTCAAAATCTATAATAGTTGGTTCTTTATGATGCTCAGCAACCACACATGCGTCTGGCCTCTAGGGGTATCCATACGAAGCCCTTATGTTGATCGATATCTCTGAGTGTGCTAGCTCATGAAGACATCTTTTGTTGGCTGATCTAAGAGGAACATGAAGAAGATGAAGAATAAAAAGATCCTCTCCTTTTCTTTCTGAATCTACGCATCAGATCTCTATGATAGAGATCAAAAGAAGAACCCTTTCTTCTCAATTCTTTCACACATAAGAAAGAATCTTTCTCTCTTCCTTTCACGCCTTTAAGAAAATTTTTCTTCTTTGATTTTTTATGATAAAAATTAGATCTCATCTGATTTCTCATACTAAAAATAACATAAATTTTCATACCCTAGACAAACTAAAAGGAAGATCCAAAAGAAGAACCATTCTTCTCTTTTTTTCTCCCTTTTTCTCCCTGTTCTAGAGTCCTAGAAAGCCCCCAATACCCAACCAAATTTTTTGGTATTTTTCTCAAAATTTTATGTTAAAAATCAAATCTAATTTGATTTTTTATTAAAAAATAAAAAAATCTGATAGAAGAACTCCTTCTTCAAGGACTGCGCACAAGAAAAAAGATCTTTCTTTTTTCTTCTCTTCCTCTCGTTGGGAAGAATCTTTTTCTCTAATTTTCTACTATAAAATCAGTAAGAGAGGATCTCTTTGACACCTTAAAACTAACAAACAAAAACCCCTTGAAACCCCCTTCCAAAGGGCGTTAGATAAGGGCTTGGTGTGTAGGGTTTTGAGGCATCCAACACTTGGATGCCCCCTCCTTCTTTTGCGACTTGGAGAGATAAGGGGAACCATATTTCCACATGGGATCACAAAAGGGGGCACAGCATCCTTTTTGGGGCATAGGTTCTCATGGTGAAAGGAGAGGAGGTGTGGAGAATCCTTAAGTACATGGGGTTTTAAGTTGGTTAAGTCCTAGTCCAAATAGGACTCATGATTTTTGGTCCAACTCTAACTAATTCTTGGACCCAATCCTAACTACCTTAGGAATTAGTTATAACAAACTAACTAATTAGATCATAGCCCAATTAGAAAATCAATTTGGCCCTAATCCAATTAGAAATTAGTTAGATTAAACCCCATCAATCCAAGAATTTATTCTTTCATCTTATTAGATATCAGGGAAGCTTTTGATAATAGGGCTTGATCCAATCAAGCTTAATATCCATTAGGGTTTGATCCAATCAAATCCAAATCAAATTAAATTGAACCATAACTCAAAATTTGATTTGCATCCCTAAGATCAATTGGAACAAGTCCTGTTATCCATTAGGACTGGATCCAATCAATCCAAAGCAAATCTAATTGAATATAATTTAACTAGATTTGATCCAATCTCCATTGCTCAATCAAATTGAGCTAATTAACAATCAAATTATTAATTAATTCTTTCTCTAATTTATCAATCATTAGTAAATAATTTATTATAATCTTTGCACAAGGTTAATCATCAATCACATTGATAATTAGATCCTTCAACGATTTATAATCATTGATCAGTCATTTGATCAGACAAGTACTTCTATGTGTGTGACCCCATAGGTTCGAACCTAAGTCGGTAGTATAAGAATAATTTTTATACCAATCGATATAACTATCTAGTAATGAGATCCGACATCCAGATAGGTCGAATGTAGACTCAACAACACTCTAAAACCTACGTAGATATAGTTACCGTATAATTCATCCCTTTGACTCTCGATGCTTAAGGATAACTTAGGGTTAACTGTCAATCCTAGATGAGTGATCCATATTATGTTTTGACCTCAATATTCCTATGACTCCTCACTAGGACTACTCTGATCAGAGTTTTACTGAATTAAAATACAATGATGCATCATCTCCAATTTTACTTGGAGCAGTCAATTTCATCTTGACTCGCACTCAGACTTCATAAGTACTTGACTGTACTTAAAAATCTTTCATCATCGAATTAAAAATTCAGATAGTTCGGCATCAAAGTATAATGAGTTGCTTGTAAATCATCAAGGCAGCCTCAGATCAGAGAAATACTTATACTTATATCCCATCAGAGCAACTCTTGACAGCAGAGTGCTCTGCAGTTGGTCACGCTCAGTGAAACGTACTCCTATATTTCACCCGTATGCTATATCCGTATCACCATACATCTTAGTTAAGAGGACAACCAACTAATATAGCACACAATGATCTACATTCAATACAATTATCGTTCTTATAACAATTGTATCATTTGGTCACGAGCAGGATTTAAGGACTACATGATAAATCCTCCTTTATCATTTTGAAAGTAGTTCTAAGGACTTCATCATAACACATGAGTTCATTTTAGGAAGATATATACCTTATGATGAATTTGTCAGATAATATTTATCAATTTATAATTCATATACATGTATAAAGCACAATCAACTACAACCTAGATGATTGACTTTAGGATATATTTTCAACAATCAATTGTCAAAAAAATAATGATACGATCAAAACATGCAATATACAATGAAATGAATAAAACCACATAGATGCTTAAATGATTCTTTATCACTAAATCAAAACAACCAAAGTAATTTCTCTTATTAAGTTCAGAAATGATTATAATTTTTTTATAATTTTAAATAGTATTTCTCCCCTATTTACATAATAAATGCCAAAAAATAATTTTTTTTAATTCTCCCCTTTTTAATCAAAACATGCACATTCATTTAAAATAAGCTTTACAAGAGTATATTTTCTCTCCCTTAATTTTATAAATAAGGTAAATATTCAATCAAGCACATTATCGCATTTCTACATAAGATCAAGTTTTCATTGATTAGCCAAACATGAATACAGAACATGAGAAAAATATGAAAACATATAAAATATATGAGTGCTAATTCCTATACAGATAATAGAAATAGATTGCTAGGGTCACTAAAGCTCTATAAAAAGAATCCTAACATCCTAAATAAGTATAGGTCAAAATAATCCTAAGATGTAGATCTAAGCTGACTAGAAGGAGAGGACGGTCTGATGTCTCTAGATGACTGATCCCAATCATGAACATCCTTCTTGCTAAAGTAAGAGTTTGGATCAATCACGCTGACTCCTTTTTGACCAATGATAGTGCCTCCATCAGATCTCATCTCACCTACTATATCTCTGAAGTATACCTCTGAAACTTTGCACGAACTGAAGTGACAATCCTGATGAAACTTACTCAACCAATGAATCCTCATCCAGTCTATCAAGTAGACAATCTGAACTTTCTAGATAATGGGTCTGTGAAGGAGAAGTGATCTCTCATACTATGATGCTAGCTCTTCAGTCCTGATCTCTACTACAATGGATTCTACTATACGAGTCTCATCATCATCATCTACTATAGCATGAGTACTGGCACTGATATCCTCAATACCCTCAACATCATCTCAATCCAATATAAATCTCAATCTAATATATCACTGCTCAAAATGATCTAAGATGCCCATATCAGTCTGTACATATAGCATGCATCCAATGCATCTCAATCTGTATATCTTTCATTTTGAAAATTAGACTTCCAACTCCTACTTTCATGTTACCATAAAAATTTTCTCACTAATCCAGGGTAAGTGGGCAAATTCTTTCTCATATGGAAGAACAACTTTGAGAAGCCTTGGATCCATGAATTTTCTACACGGACTTTCCTCTTCTTTGTGCAAGTTGCTTTCGGGGTGCCATTGGAGAACAAGGACCATAAGATTAGGTTGGAAATGAAGAATGGAAGGGCCAATTTTGGTGGGAGAGAGGATTGAATGAGGTTCGGCTCAAAAGAAAGCGGAATAGAATGATAGATAGGACATCTCCAATTAAAATAAAACCATCCTAGATCAAAGGGTTTCAAATCTATTGAGGAAATATTGAATAGGAGTCAACTCCTCATAGAATTATTTTTTTTAAAAAAAGTCATGAGTCAACTCCTCAATTTCAAGAATCGACTCCTTGATATAGTAAATAGTTCAAAAAATTTTAAATCAAGAAAATTGATCAAAATGAACAAAAATCAATGGGCAATCAAATCAAGGATTAAGAATGATATTCAACTCAATTTGGGGATCAAAAATAATCAGTTGGGGATTTATAATTGATCAAATCAAGTAAAATCAAATCAAGAGGAAACTAGATAAAGGCTTTAAAATTTAGATTCAATTAGAAAATTTTAAAATCCTTAAAGGTCAAGCTATAGTGCAATGCAAATCTATAATATCAAGCATACAATCTTTTATGACTGAATGTATTATCTTGATATATTTTTTTAAAATCAAGTAATTTTTGAGATATTTTAATAATTACATATCTTATGAAAATTTCAAAAATTAATTTGAGAGTTTATGCATCCAAATGATTTCATATGCAATCGAGCTTATTTTAGTTTAAGTTTCATAAATTATAACATGATATAAGGGGTTATAAGAGCATGCTGAATTTGAAATGAAGATTTATGCTTATAACACTCAAGATGATACCTAAAATTAAGAGAGCATATTTATCAATATATTCAAATAAGCAATGAAGAATCATCACAATATTACACATATGTATGAAACATTAAAATCAATCATTCAAGTAAATAATATTAGAAATCAATGATGGCATGATGTGAGAAAAGTTTAGCTTTTATCAAACATCATCATCTATTCACTTTAAGTCCTAAGCATCCAATTTTAAGAGTTTGCTCCTTTTATGCTTTTAGATACTTGGCATACCTGCAAAATCACTTCTTAATTTTTGATATCCAAGCCATCTTAGGTCCAATAGGGTTAGTGCACATGGTTCTTTTTGGCACCCAATTTTATTTGATCAAAGTATATTATAAGCCTATTATAAGCCTACAATCCAACATCGAGCATGAGGAGAGATTATAAAAAAACTACGAAGCCCAAAAAAGAGTTCAGGCCCAACCACACCATAAGATATTAGAGCATGTCAGTAGATAGTGTGTAATATTAATAGTGTATCAAATTTAGTTGTTTGATTAATCTAGATTTCTCTGCTACTGTTGTTTGATTCAAATTTTAGTAAGAAAAATAAAAATTTAAAATAAGAACAAAGTATATAAGTTGAAGTGAAAAGCACATAAATAACCAAAAATATAGATATTTTCAGATCTTACAAGTTCACAACAAATTGTACTTTCACAACACTTAGTCATTCTACTTCTCACAAAACAACTCAAATCCTAAATAGTTACTCAATCGCCTTACTACAAGTCCTCCTGTGTTCTTCTTTTCTGCATCATCCATATTTCATATTTCTTGATAAATCTATCTGTGATGTTCTTCTCTTCTTCCTAGACTTGCTAGTATAAGTCTTTGTAATAGGAGATAAAATATATATCTCATCTGAGATACTCTGGATCACCTCAATATCAGAAATTGGATTGATAGATTCTGTATATGCTGCTCTATTAGTTCAGTTTGAAAATAATTATCAGTGAAAGTAATATAATTATCTATCAGCCTTTCAACGTATGCACATGCATGCTTACATGATATCTAGAAGATTTGTCATTCACCACAAAAGTAAGTGCATTCCTATAGCTCAACTTTATATGAGTACTTTGTGTCCTTTACATCATAAATCATGATGCTTGATGTAAAGATGGATAACCTCTAATCCTCTTCTGCATTTCTCTACAATACTTTTCAAGATTGGGGCAAAGATAGGTTTGGATGTGCTGTAACCTTGAGTCTATCTATCATGCATCAATTACATAATTTGGAGTCTTATATGATCAAACATCTGAATAGAAAGATACCAAGCCTCTAAGATCCAACTATTAAAATACTTAGCCATATTAGATGTCATGATACCCCAGTATGGATCTAGACAGACTGAATTTGTCTAATGCTCTAGCTTCGTATCCATGATAAAGTTACTTGATGTTGAGGCTTCTACTATATGTTTGCTGATTAATTTTGAAAATATTCATTCTTAGAGTGTATGCAGTAGCATTTAATAAATCAACCAATCTCTTTCTTTTAGCTGCATGATAATGGACAAGGACCTGTATGTAAAATAATGGATGGATCATATATAGACACTTATATGTTAACATACCCATGTATTTTAAAAATGAACTTAAAAATTCAGAAAAGGATATTGCATGTCTGATTTTTGAAATTATTTTAGATATGATGGATGCAATAGCAATGGCAGTTACCAGTAAAGTACTTTGGCACTGCTTTCATAAGTTCTTGACGTCTATCTGTTATAACCGTGAATGATTGTCTATAATAGTCGATACAAAACTATAAGGCTCCTCTCAAAATCCGATAAAATCAATCTCAATTGTTATCATTCTCTGTATCAATAATAGCATATGCTATAAGGAACATGTCATCATTCGCATCTTTGCCTGTAGCACCAAGAAAAACTCTTTCATCCTTATGCTTAATAAATGTTGCATCCATGAATGTCAAATGTCTACAAACTTTTATGAAACCAATGATTGAGGCTTTAAATAAATAAATAGATGTTTGAATCGATCTTCGAGGGTTTCATACTCTACTAACCTGTTGGGTTGGTCTCAAGAATAGTATCGCAATATCATTGTATCCATTCATAAGATACTGACCTCTAACCATAGAGCTCCTTGATAGCAACCTCTTTTCCATGTCCAGCATGATGATATGGCAATTCCACATCAAATTCATGATAAATATATTTTACAATATCACTTGGCCTATACAAAGGCATATCTTGAATTTTTTCTTTACAATATTTGAAATCCAATGCTTTGAAGCCTTAGGATGAGATTTTGCTTGCAACCCTACTCTACATGTATGTTTATTGTTCATTATTTTAATTACAAATATACCTTATTTCCTAAGATGAGAAGCATGAATGCACCATTCATATCTTTTATTTGCACACTCGATGGTCATACACTAATGATCATTGATCACAAACATAAAATCTCAATAATTTATAATATAAAAATTATGAATTGCATTGCAAAGGGTTTCAACATTCTTGAATTCTTATCTACACTCTCTACAGATTTCTTCCAAGTATCCAATGTATTTTTGGATTTAGTTCATCTTCAATAGTAGATCTTGTTTCTTTGACAACTCAAATGAAATTGCTCGAGCTGCCAAATGAGAAAAAATGAGATGAATTACTCTTCTAACAACTTTTGAAAAAATATATATGTTCAACATTTTGGGATGGGCTGCTATCCCTATAATGTAAAAAATCATTTTTTCAAGATATTACCTCATGTCAACTATCACATTAGGTGATTCAATGTAATTAAAAAAGAATAATATAATATATAATGAAAAGAGAGGGACACAATGAGAGTACCAGAGAGAAAGAGAGCGAGAAGAGACATCTTTTCACATGATAATCATCATTCTCATTCCATTTCACATCCTTTTATAGATTTTAATCCAACTTACAAAAAAATAATATTTCTCATTCATTTACAAAAGAATAATATTTCTCATTTATTTACAAAGGAAATAATATTCTCATTGGTTTATAAAGAAATAATATTTCTCATTCCAATTCCTAAGAGGTCATCCATATGGGCTTCAACAACTATTTATAACACTCCCCCTTGGATGACCTTTTCACGAAGAACATGCCTCATTAAAACCTTGCTGAGAAAAAATCTTGTGGAAAAAAACTTACCCAAAAAAAAGAGAGTACAATATCTTTATGAATTGTTTAGGACATACTATCTCGTTAAAATCTTATCTAAAAATCCAATGGGACAAAACCAAGGTGAAG
>KE505501.1:261117-273767 GCA_000441515.1 Elaeis oleifera
AATCTAAATTAATAAAAAAATAATATTCTCATTTATTTATAAAAAAATAATATTTCTCATTCATTTACAAAGGGAATAATATTTTTCATTGATTTACAAAGAAAATAATATTTCTCATTCCAATTCCTAAGGGATCATCCATATGGGCTTCAATGATCATTTATAATAATAATAAAATAATAATAAATAAATTTTATATTATTCATGTTGATTATCATATTTGGTGACTCAATCACTGATGCAAGATAATATACAACCATATCAATTGTTGCAGCTTTTAACTTTAGATGTATTTCATACATATTCCTAACATCCTTATCTGTCGTGAGCATAATAAGCATTCTCGATTTGTTAGGAATATAGAATTTTATATCAATCATTGTAAAGAATAAATGCTTCCATCTATTGACTATTTCACTGAAAATATAATTGAGAGTTGTAACTTGTGAAATTAAAATGACATGGATTTTGCTACCATAAGAGTACACAACCATAAAAATAGGATCGATTTCAATATCCTTACTATCCGTGACTGTTAAAAATCTAGATGAGATTTTTTAAAAAGCTAGATTTTTTTCAAGGATCATCAATAAAAATTTGTGGCAAAAAACTCATCCACAAATGAAAATGATGTTTAGATCTTGGATAAGTCAAAGAATCAGGAAGAAAGATTTTTGCCATCAAGGAGAGACTGAGGATGAGCTACAAAGAAATTAATTTGTACCTGAATCTTAGTATTACAATAATCTTATCTAAATCAAATGGCATTTGGGAAGGCTAAGAAGAACACCTAAATGAGATAACTTCGGCTATTTGGGAAGACCAAGAAGAACACCTAAATGGGGCAACTTTGATGATTATGATTTCCAATCTTAGGAGAGGGATTCTATAATGCAATAGGACATACAAAAAATCTGGGAACTATAGAATAGGACATCTAAAAAATCTGAAAACCATGGAATAAGAAATGTTTCCAAAAGAGGAGTATCTTGGTTAAAGGGTGACAGTTTATAAGTAAAATGGTGCCAAAAGGACGTTCTATTATAGTAAGCTTAAAAGAAGGGACTGGAAGTTACAGTTTTAATCAATGGGGATTGTTTGTTAGAACAATGTCAAAAGGGGACCGAAATTAAATTTTATTTTTTGTGTTTAGTGTTTGTGTCGAGTCTTGGACCAAGGTGGTTGATCTACTCCAGATAGCATGCCATCCTAAACATAGCTGGATTTCTCAAAATACAAAAATTCTAGCAAAGTTTGATAAAATATTTCAAAATATTAGCTAGATGATGTAAAGATAAGAATTATTTTGAAGATTAAGTTTCCTATAATATCCATTATAATATTATTTTTTATTAAATCAATGTTTGTTAAAATGACATTAGTAGTAGTTTAATTTAAGAGGCTTGAGTAAGGGAGGAAATATAGGGTAATGTACGAAAGTTGCTATTTGATATGCTTGGAATCAATTACAGCAGACGTGACATAACCGACCACTCAAAGTCTGTCACAAGCTTGCCATGAAGCCCTCACCTCAACCAATAGTTCCTACTATACGACCACTATCTAAAGGCATGAAGGATAACCGAATATCCCACCACTATATTAGAGTTGGCCCATAATGCCAGAACAACCTCCATAACCATGAGATATACATCTCACCATATTTTCTGGATATGTGAGTGGTTCTCCTCAATGTCCTCCCTCGCCATCTCAAGATTTTGATCTTGATGGACTCTAGCCCTTGCCTATATAAACTATTCTCGAGGATCTTCTAGATAAGTCTTAACTCAAGTTTAGAGTTCCAAGTCAAGTGCACACTGAGTATAGAATGGAGGATAGTTGAAACCCTCTCTTTCTCTCCCTCTCCCTCATGAACATGCTAACTAGCTTTGACTCTCTCTCTCTCTCTCTCTCTGTGCGCGTGCCTTCCACTCAAATCTTCTTATTTCTTAAGGTGATCTGACTTAGGTATTGGAAGATTCTCTATCGAAAAACTTCCAACAAATAGACTTCCTCTATCTATAGTGCTTCAGAGTCGATCTGGACATTGGAGCAAAGATCTGTCACCATCAACAACTTCAAGATCTCCGATTAGCTACTTGGGTTCCTTGAGCACCTCATCCAGCTCTTCAACTCACCATCCAACTCATCGACCCAAGTCAAACTAATTTTTAGCAGCACCACTGTTCTATCATTGGACATGAATTTGTTTGGTATGATGCTTCCAACAAGCCACCACACTCATCCAACTTTCTCTTTGAGAAGAAGCACCACCATTTATATTAAGATGACAAATTAAATAATGACAACAAGATGGGTGACAAACACACTAAAAGAGAGAAATAAACCAAGAAGATAGAACAACTAGCACAAGGGATGAGAAATTTTAGAAAAGTACCCACCGAAATAGAACTCAAATAACACAAACTATAAGGAGCCAACCAGCAAAAGCAATCAAGAAAGGATCCGTAGCTAGAACTATCAAAATACTAACATGACACATATAATAAATCCTAAGTACAGCTATAGTATAATATTGCAGTGAAAATCGACAAAACATGTATCTTGATACCAGCATGGCACACGTTGAAGAAGAGGAGAATCCAGAGTCTAAAAATAGCAGTCCGGTTATCCAAAGGAACATCCTTTCCACCAGCAACTTTAGTTAAGAAAGTTATTTCCACTTAGCAACCAAATGATTATACCATCTAAAACATTCTTAATTTGATTTAATTTAAATTAAATATTTAGATTGGAGAGTTTGAAATGAACCCTAGTAACCACGAGTATATATCATTCATCTAATTTAATTTATTTTCTATCTAACTTGTAGCCACATTAGATTATGGTGTATCTCCTTCAAGTCAGTTTAGTTAATAAGTCCAAATTAGATATCATTCATGAATTTTAAGGATCTTTGCTTTGCTTTTCTTTTCTTTTTTTTTTTTTTTGATAAGATGATGGATTCATACAAATCTAGTATGAATACAATCAAAAAGATCAGAAATAAAATATTATGGAACAGTAGCGGTGCGGCCTCCATGCTCATCCAAAGCATCTCTCCAATGTGCTCGATAACATAAAAGGTGATCCAGTTAACTATACTGTGCCTCACAGAAAATATGCCTAATAACCACTGAAGTATAGTCCTACAGTATCGTCTAAATGTCATATAGAAGCGAGTAATTAGCAATAGCCTTCACTTGATCCTGAATCCACCCAACTACAGTGGCAGAATCATCCTTAGTAAAGAGGCAGTCTGCACCCAAGGTCAGCTTCGCATAAGTGATGCCTGCCCAAGCCACTTGCAACTCAACACCCAATATAGTGGAGTCAAAGAGATGTCTACTGCCCACGGCCACAAACCTCGAATCTGGCCCATGAATAATAAATCCCACTCCTCTACTACCCATCACACTAATGTCAAATTAACCATCAAGTACTTCAAAGATGAGGGCTCCTAAGAAATGAATACTCTATAGGTCACTGCATGAGCAAATGAGGAATCCTAAGAGTCCAAGGTCCTTAAGGCCAAGTTAGTCGATAATAGGTTATCGATCTCAGCAATCTGACTCAAAGCTCTCTTCAAGACAAATTTGGTCGATAACCTCCTCAACTCGAACATGAAACTGTTCCTAATAAGCTATAAATGATAAGCAATATAGACCGCTCTGATGCCCTATAATTTAGTGGCCTTAACACCAACACTTTGTCACAAAGCATCGAGAAAAGCCTACGCCAATGACTCTAATCGAGCCATTAATGATAGAGAGTGTTACAATGGTTACCGTAAGCACCTCGGATCAGCACTACATCACAAGGCATTTCAAGTTCTCGGATCGTCAACACGACTGTTGACCGCCGTATGAGCTGAGGAGTCCGTCTCCATGCTCGGCTGAGGTGTCCATGAAATCTAATATGTGTATGAGCTGCCTTCGACACCTCGACCGACTAATTCTTTCAGCATATGCGACAGCTGTCCTTCCCAAATAGATAAGATCTGGCATAACCATCTCTCCTGATCTCGCGGGAATGATTAAGGGCTGAATTATCCCGTCCAGTTTGGCATATCTAACGGTTTGATAATCTCGAGATCATACGATCTCATAGCTAACAACCCAGCTGTCTAACATCTTTCTATATAAATAATCAGAGCTTCGAGGATCCAGATAAGTCAAATCAAATCCCTCTCAGAGAACCCATTGCTGCTCCTTTGTGCTCTGCTTTTCTGACTTGAGCATTGAAGGATCCTCGTCGGAGTCACAATCTCTGGTTTGAAACTTATTTTGCATGTCACTCCAGCACCAGCATCTCTGCATGAGGATCAAACGTCCGTCATCCGACCTTGATCGATTTAAGCTGCAACAAATAAAGGGTCTATATTCGTATTCATGACTCAAAGATGAACATCTCTCCGACTTTTCAATGCCACCGCTTCCTGACAGGCAGCCAGCCAGGCTGACAATCAAGTTCAATCGATGGCATCGAAAATCCCTCCATCGATTCAACCGGCCCCACCGGTGCCAATCACGACTGACCAATTTGGTCAGCCTTCCACCAAGTTTAACATCTGACGACCATAATTCAAACGGTCCAGACCTTTATCACACCCTTCCAAGCGGTGCTATAGCCTCCCCAGGCTGTCCCTATACCCTCCACAATGGTGCATCATACGATTCTCTCAGTAGTGCCACCTGTGCCTTTCGCAACGGTGCCTCCACAGAATTCTGCTTTGGCTGCGGCTCCGCAACCACCACCTCAACCAGAGCCACAGGCACTTCCTCGAAGTTCGAAGAGAAGGTTGACTCATCAAAGTCACCCTAGGGCCCAGCAGCTGGTCAGGTAGCGATCTCCAAGCCCATTATCAGGCCATGACTCAACACCCATATGTCAATCTCCTCTGTCCTTCGAGGTTGGTACTGTCTGTAGAGTTGATTTTAAAAGATAATTCCAGAAGCTCGTCTAGCAGTTGGGTCAAAAAATAAAAAAAGTCCTCAATAATAATGGCTCCTCAGTGCTATCCTACGAAGGGTACAACAGCCAGCCATCCTTCATCCTAAGGATTGTGTAGGAACCGCTCCCCCTGCACTTTAAGCTGTCTCAACTAGAGGTCTACGATGGAACCACCGACCCCGTTGATCATATGGAAACATTCAAGGCAGCAATGCTTCTTCAGGGAGCATCAGATGCAATCCTCTGTCAAACGTTCCATCCAACCCTTAAGGGGCCGCTTGATAGTGGTACTCAAGTTTGTGGCCGATGTCTATCCATTCCTTTGAAGATCTATGCCGATCTTTCATTGGCCATTTCATCAGTAGCCGACGACAGTAGAAGCAGTCCGACTATCTCCATACTATCAAGCAAAAGGAGGGCGAGTCGATCCATTCTTCATGAATAGATTCAACATGACGATCCTGGAGGTCCAAAACTTAACCAATCGATCACGATGGCCGCAATGATGAGCAGACTATTGAAAAACAACTTGAAAAAGTTGCTAATTAAAACTTATCCCCAGGATCTCCTAGATATGCTTGTCGGTGCAGAAAGTATGCCCGTATGAAAAAGGCCTTTGTCAATGATACTCCTGCCGATTCAACCGCAGCAGGATCCAGTAAGGAGCACCATCCAAGGTGAGTGGAGAAAAGTCACTGGTGCTTCCGATCCCCATCCTAGAGGTGAAATTATAGGGGTCGAAGTCGTCGATCTTAGAATCCTCCGGAAGGGTTCGGCGACCATCACCATCTGGATAGTATTATAGCTATACACCCCTGACCATCTCTTAAAGCGAGGTGTTGTTATAAGTGGGACTTGAGTTACTTGAGTTTCAATTGATGAGAACGAGGCCGGAATGCCACTGAGATCCAAGTAAATACTGCTTTTATCATCATGACCGTGGTCACGATATTGAGGACTGCCACCAGTTTTGCGATGAAATCGAGAGGCTTGTTAGACAGGGGTGGCTGAATCATTTTATCTGGAGAGCGACCTCTCAACACCGAACTCCAAGAGTTCAGCAGCCACTCACTTTGCCTCAGCAGTCTCTTCCTCTACCTCGATCGTAGCAAGCGCCAGCACGGCAGGAGCGATAGCAGGTCGGAGAGCAGGTGACAGAAGAAGAGTGATCTATCCGAGAAAAAATCCACATGATTATTGAGGCGTCATCTGGGGCACCCGATGGACTTGGATTCTAGGGAGGGCCTGGTTGACGAACATCCCTAACCAACCGAGGAGGAGAATCCAAGCTGGATGGTGAAAATCGGCTTATGTCTATATGAGGTAACCAATACCGACTAATTAATCTTTTACAAAAAATATGGATCTTTCTGTCGATCTGCTGCAGACATTTCGGCATCGATTCTGAGGTGATATCCCATCACTTAGGGGTGGACCCAATTTGTCTGTCGGTAAAGCAAAACAAGCAGAGTTTTACCCCAGAACGTCAAAAGGCTATAGCTGAGAAAGTCGATAAGCTACTCAAAGCTAGTTTCATTTGAGAGATCATGTACTTGGACAGACCAGCACACAGGAACTCATAGGCTAAAGCAGCTCGACGGGACTCCAATTTGAACTCGACGAACCTCCATATATATTACCAATGATGTAATAATATTTTCATAAAATAAATTTGTAGGGCCACCAATTTGTGATGGGTGTTCGAGTCCTCCAAGAGTTGCCTCCTCCTTCTACTTGAGAACCTGAACCATAACTACGATCAATTAACATAAGGACTAACTTACCAGATCCTTGAGAAGACCTCGATGATTTTGAGGTGGGGCTAACTTACCAGACCCTTGTGGAGCCCAAATTGCTTAAGAAGCAGAGGGAGACCCTTCAGAAAACCTCCAGAGGGATAACTAATCAGACCCTCAGAAGGTCGCCGAGAGTGCAAGATGCCACAGGCACAAGCTCATCGCTGGCACATACTGCCTCTCGTATGAAGATGAGAAGTGCTAGATACCGTAGGCACAAGATCATCGTAGGCATACAATGCCACTCATGAAGGCTAACTTATCAGACCTTCGAGAAGACCTCGATGACTCCAAGGCAGGCTAACTTATCAGACCCTTGCAGAGTCCGAGTCACTCGAGAAGCGGAAGAAAATCCTTAGGAAACCTCCAAAGGGATAACTAATCTGACCCTTAGAAGGTCGTCGAGAGCGCAAGATGCTGTAGGTATAAGCTCGCCATTGGTACACACTACCTCTCACGTAAAGATAAGAAGCACTAGATGCCGTAGGTACAAGATCGTGCAGGCACACAACGTCACTCATGAGGGCTAACTTACCAGACCCTCGAGAAGACCTCGACGACTCCGAGATGGGCTAACTTACCAGATCCATGCAGAGCCTGAGTTGCTCGAGAAGCGAAGGGAGACCCTTCCAAGGACTTTCGAAAGGATTACTAATCAGACCTCAAAAGGCCACCGAGAGTGTAAGATGCCGCAGGCACAAGCTCACCGTTGGCACATACTACCTCTTGCACGAAGACGAGAAGTGCTAGATGCTATAGGCATAAGATCATCGCAGGCCCACAACATCACTCGTGAAGGCTAACTTACCAGACCTTCAAGAAAATCTCGACGACTTCAAGGTGGAGCTAACTTATTAGACCCTACAAAATTTGAGTCACTCGAGAAGCGAAAGGAGATCCTTCAAAAAATCTTCAGAGGAATAACTAATCAAACCCTCAAAAGACCATCGAGAGCGTAAGATACCGCAGGCACAAACTCACCGTTAGCACACACCGTCTCTTGCGTGAAAATGAGAAGTGTTAGATGCCGTAAGCACAAGATCACCGTAGACACACAATGCCACTCATAAGGGCTAACTTACCAGACCCATGAGAAGACCTCAATAACTCTGAGGTGGGGCTAACTTATCAGACTCCTGCAGAGCCTGAGTCACTCGAGAAGCAGAGGAAGATCCTTAAAAAATTTTTGGAGGGATAACTAATCAGATCCTTAGAAGGCCATCAAGAGCGTAAGATGCCGCAGGCATAAGCTCACTACTGGCACACACTACCTCTCGCACGAAGATGAGAAGTGCTAGATGCTATAAGATAAGATCACCGCAGGCATACAACGCCACTCATGAGGGTTAACTTACCAAACCCTCGAGAAGATCTTGATGACTCCGAGGCGGGGCTACCTTACCAGACCCCTATAGAGCCCGAGTCACTCGAGAAGTGGAGGGAGATCCTTCAGAAAATCTCCAGAGGGATAACTAATCAGACCCTCAGAAGATCATCGAGAGTACAAGATGCTGCAGGCACAAGCTCATTGCTGGCACACACTACCTCTCGTGCGAAGATGAGAAGTGCTAGATACCGTAGGCACAAGATCGTCGTAGGCACACAATGTCACTCATAAGAGATAACTTATCAGATCCTCGAGAAGACCTCGATGATTCTGAAGTGGAGCTAACTTATCAGACCCCTATAGAGTCCGAGTCATTCGAGAAGCAAAAGGAGCCTTTAGGGAATCTCTAGAGAGATAACTAATCAGACCCTCAAAAGATCGTTGAGAGTGCAAGATGCCGCTGGCACATACTGCCTCTCACATGAAGATGAGAAGTGCTAAATGCTGTAGGCATAAGATCACCGCAAGCACACAACGCCACTCATGAGGACTAACTTACCAGATCTTTGAGAAGATCTCAATGACTCTGAGGCAGGACTAACTTATCAAACCCCTACAGAGCTCGAGTCGCTCGAGAAGTAGAGGGAGACCTTTGAAGAAATCTCTAAAGGAATAACTAATCAGACCCTCAGAATATCGTTGAAGAGCCTTAGATGCCATAGGCATAAGATTGCCGTCAGCACATACCACCTCTTCAGAAGAACAATAAAAGATAGAATATATGGCCAGAGGTATTATTTTAATAGCATTCCTTCCATCTGAAGCATTGTTTCAGACTCAGGAGTAGGAGATAGTGTTGAGATGATTATTATGATATCTCAGATCCATGGATGGCCAAACTATATTTAAATTATTCTAAACTACTCTAAATATGTTCACTTCAATCGAAATTGTTCTGAATATATTTATTCTAAAGTTGAGCTACCTATAACTCTACTCGTGCTGAGCTGAGCAGTGAACATCTCCTCATGCTGATCTAAGCATCTACTTGTGCTATTTTTTATGAGCTGAGCAAAATTCATACAAAATTTATAGATGCAACTTTAAAGACAAAACAAAGTATTCTTTTATTAAAGTCTTTACAAAGACAAAACTGATATTTCAATCACTTTACAAAGAGAGGACAATTGCTCCAGCCATTGTCTTACGAACAAGAGAAGAAAACAAGGAAGAAAAGAGGAAGAAGAGGAAGATGGTAGAAGAAGGAGAGGAAAATAAGAAAGAAGATGAGGAGAAACATCCTACTGCAATCGATGGAGCATCAAATCGATCAGGTGAGCTGGTTCGATCTTCGTCCGTCAAGGACTTCACCTCCTCACTATCCGGATGAGGTGATTCAATCTTCATCTATCGAGGTCTCTACTTCTTCGTCGGTACTACCAGCCTGTATGTCGTGAAGTTCTAGATACGACATTATCCTCTCAAACAGATCTTACAATCGTCAAAGTCCTGAATGAAGATGGCAGCGGCGATGTCGAGCATTTCCCTCCTGAACACTGTAGAATTTCGAAACTCTACAATACAATGCTCTTAAATTGTAGATGGGATGTGCTCAAGCTGAGGGGGAGCATGGTTGTAGGACGCAAAGGATGGGGAGCCCCATGAGAAGAGTATGCACTGGCCCACTTGGTTCTCTTCCTTTCATGAGCTAAATACCTTCGACAGGTATCCCTTGCAAAAGTGTTCCGCTGTCTCACTCATTGCTAAATTAGCTCTAAGGGAGGCAAAGTCGAAGGCAATGACATGGTAGCAAATGAAGAAGAGGACTTCTTACCATAGAAGGAGAAGTAGAGATCCCTTTGCTCTCTGATTTTCTATTTATAAGCACTAGCAACCATATCAATCGCTAATCGATGCTTCCCAGAAGTTACAGCCAAGTAGTTAATGATGCGCTTTCTCCAGAGTGGGAATAAATCCCTGCGATGCTTTGTAAAATAGAATGTACCCACATGGCACATCTTCTCAGGCCCCGTGTTATCTTCCAAGCATGATCTTATCAGGTGAGTCATCGATCACCATTCTCCATAATCGTTTGCATTTAAGGGAGCAAAATGAAGTTATTGTTCAAATTAAATTGCCTCAGATCAGCATAAATAAGTCCACTAGCTGAGGTATGACAAAAAGATTCTACTTATTTTATTCCTCTCAAAATTTTCTAACAAATGACCCCAAAGGAACCCAAACACGAAAAAGAGAAATACAGAAATTATAAGACGGTGTCTGGAGTTGAGGTGCCAGCCACTGAGACATCAGCCACAGTAGGATCCCAAATTTTATCTAAGAAATTTAAGTCCAGATTCGGATAGACTGCCTTCCAGCATTATAGGCATCGACGGAGTATTTAACCCTTTCTTTCTTATATTTTTCAGAGGCTCAGAAGTCCTCCACAGCCTTAGAAGTGGCCTTGACTATTTGCTTCTCCTCAGCCCCCAATTGGGCCTTCAACTCTCTTATTTCCCTTGCAGTCGGGAATTCTCCTCAACAGTCTTCCTTAATGCCGCCTCAGCATCTTCGACTCTCCTCTCGATGGTGTCAGCTTTCATAGAGACTTCACCGACCTCCTTCTCGACCTTCTTTTTTGCTCTTTGAGCATCTCAACTTCAAGCCCAGACTTCTTCACCTCTTTGGCCAGCTCATGGGAGCTTTCAATATACCCGTTCAGGTAATAGGTGAGCTGATAAGTGAAAAAATTTCGTAAGTAATAAATGAGCATACAGTAAGTGCTAAATGAGAAAGTCCCAACATATCTGGATGAGGCAATCCATGGCTCCTCTCCTCATCTCTCTCCGAGGGTCGTTCAGCAACTCATTCACATCGGCAGGGAGGAGCAATCCAAAGAACAGCTCGCTCGCTAGCGTGGGACCCTCAGCACTAAGGCCTTAAGCTTCAGCCCAGATGGTGCAGTTCTAGATGCACCGGCCACCTCGACTGGAGCCTAATCCGAGGAGGATTCGATGGCGGTGAAGCTAGTCGAGTCAGTGAGCTCAGAGGAGCAGGTAAGCTCAGAATCACCTCCTCTAGGTCTTGGTCTGCACTGCCCACCCAGTAACCTGCAGTGGCTGAGATGGTAGACAAACCCCTTCCACCTATGTAATCTCATGATCCTTCGAAGGAAAGGTTTAGACTCTCTGGCCTTCGAGATCGGTTGTGCGAGATCTCCGACTCTAGCCCAGAGGCTTCATCTAGTAGCGGGCTTGGCACCTCTTTTCTATAGAATTTTTCTCTCCCTCTTTAGCAGGCTCGAGCTCTTCCCACTATCTAGCTCTGCGTACCTTGAGGAGATGAACACAATCAGAAGAATTAAGGCCAGAACAGCTGACTCGCCTACCTTGAGGAGTGACTTGGCTGATACCGGCATTAACAGCATCTGATCCGACAACAGCTCTTTCAACTCTAAAATTCTGAAGCCCCACAGAACTGCCATCTCCTACTCCAGGTTCTTGTCCATTGAAGATTCCTTTAACGAAGCCTCTCGGGGTTCTCCCCAAGTAGTAAAATTTCAATCTTCGCCCGACGTCTGCGAGACAAAGAGGAACCTTGGCTTCCAACTGTGCACGGTGGAAGGCATACCCAAAATACCAAGTGGAAGCCATCCTTCTTTTTCACGGAGTCACATACCACCACCCACGCGAGTCTGGGTGCCGCTTGAGGCTGAAGAGAAAATGAAAGAATGTGATGTTTGGCACAACCCTAGACAGCATGCATACTGCAGTGAAACCGCAGATATGCCATCATGCATTCAGAACTACTGTACATGGCGACATTTTGAAGTATTGAAGAAACATCACAAAAAAGAGATGGAGAGGAAGCCTCAGTCAAACTCGGAAGCACTCCTCGTAGAAGCCCATATATCCTAGAGGAGGATGGTAGACTCGATCACCTGGTCCTAAGATTTTAAGTTGAAATATGGGAGGTATTTGATACTGCTCATGCAGCATGATTATATCCTGCTTTGTCAACTCCGATCTAAATCTTAGCGATGCAAAGTCAGGCTCCATGGTGGCCATCTTTCTCTCATGCAGGAAAGCCGCAAAAAGATGAAAAAGAGAAGAACTTGCAATAGAAAGAGAAGATAATCAAAACTTTGCAAGGTCCGTATCTCATTCTATCTGAGGATTTTAAATAACCTCAGATTTGAATGGAACCTCTAAAAGCCACCCCCCATCGATGCATTAATTGCAGGAAACGTGCATCGTCAGAAAACTAGCGTATGCACAACATGCGGAGACTACGAATGGACGTGATTGCTGCCGCCGATATGGTAGTCAATATCAATGGCAGGCAAATCGTACTTTATGCTAAATTCGAAAGAATGTGTACAGATGTGTGCCAATTGCTCTCTGTTGCTCCTTGAATTGATTTTGATGATTATAAAGTATTTGAGGGGTTACTAATGATTTTGGCTTGAAAAAAGATTTATTGTATTTCAGAGGCAAAATCGTAATTTTATCAAGTTCTGATTCGGAAGTCTCAAGAGCAAGAACAGAAGATTTGTAATCTATTAGAGGCAATTT
>KE505501.1:286168-303962 GCA_000441515.1 Elaeis oleifera
TTTTTAAAAATTTAATTCACCTCCCTCTTAGGTTGCATAGCTGGGCAACACTCCCACACGGATATAATTCAAATTTCAACCTTTTTCAAAATCTGTATGATAGGTATGAAAATTTATCCCGGATCAGAATGAGAATTATAATCTCTACTACACTTGTAATTTTAACCGCAACTAGAGCCAGCTCGAATTTTTGCCTTACCTTCAGCTTGGCTCGTGCCTTGCTTGAAGCATAACACAGGCTAAGTATTCACCTGAGCTATTACTCTAATCAAGTTTTGTAGTTATAGCCAAGGGTCGAGTATATGTTAAAGATTTTGATTCATATATTTAAAAGTATGATTCATATTTAACAAAAGAAGAAGATTGTATTTATTCTTATAAAGATTCTATTACAAGACTAGAAGCCTCGGATCATAAAGAATAAAAGAAGAAAAGGGCATAAATCATTCCTCAGTGAGATTACCAAAGCAGTCATCTATGGGATGGTATTCCTCAGCGTTGATGATGCCTTCAGTCTGGATGGTTGCGTCGATCTTGTCCACCTCATCCGAAAAGTGAAACGTCATCATAAACCTCGACAGTTTATCCGACAACACCGTTTGTAAATCCTCATCTAGACAATCAATTTGAAGATGCTAAATGAAGTCAGGAGGAAGGTACACCTAAGCAATGGACTGACATTTCTCAAAGCCTATGAAGAACACCATCCTACAAGCTTGGGCTATGACATTGGCCCTTCTTTCTCCAGCTGCTTTCTCCTGCTTTCAGCACGTTTGAATAAATCTCCTGATCTATAAATTTATCTCAGAGAATCTTATGATTTACTTTCTCTCTTCCAACCTTTCTTTAGGTGCTCCACCTCTGATCCAGTCTCCTGGACTACCGAGAGTGGCTCTGGGGAGGTCTGAACTCCCTTAGAAGCGGAACGCCCATCTCCTCAAGGAGCTCTCTCTCCACGGCTCATCTCTTCGGAGGTTCTGGCCCTCTTGGATGGACCACCACTGAAGCTCTTTCGAGGGTGAGTTTCAAGATGAGGAGAACCTCTTCTCACTTCAAGTGTCCTCCTTAGATGCTCCAGGTCATCACGAGTCCGACGATAGTCTTTCTCAGCCTCAAACCTTCATTTCTCAAGGATTCTAATCCGCTCCTCGAGACCTTCAACCTTTCTATCATCTTTGAATTTTTGTCGCTCGAAGGTCTCAATCTGTCTTTCGACCTGCCGTAGTTCTTCGTTCTGATGGAGAATCGACTCCTAGGCCTCTTGAAAAGCCTCCTCTGTAAAGCTGAATTCCTTGGCCAGCTCAATATTATTCCTCTCTAGATGCTCTAATTGGTGCTTCAGCAAATCGATCTCCTCCTTTCTATTGATGGAACATCGAGATTGGAACAGTGAGGCTTGCCAAACATTGGCCCACATGTACAAAGAATCTTAAAGCATCGACAGATTGCTTCTTCCCTTTTGTTCATTGAGGAACAACCTCTTGACTGATGGTAGAAAATTCCTCAGGTACTCTACCATGGATTGGAGGTTCTCTCCTATGAATGGAGCACGAAGCATCGGATTTGAGGGTCCTGCAGGAGAAGTGGATGCAAGAAAGTGCCCAGCAGGAGTCACCATCTCCAGAGATCTCTCAATTTCGTTGTCATCGCCAAATCCTTCTCTAGGTTGCCGACCACCTTCTCCATCCGTGCTATCTCAGTCGGATCCTTTTTTGAGCATCCCTCGGCTCTCATTTCTAGTGCTATCTCCGTCGGTGCCCCGTTGACCAGAACTTTCTCTGGAGAAGTCTGCGCCAAGGCTTCCAATGGTGGGGATGTGGGCTCAATGGCAAAAGCAGCATGTTCTTCTTCTCTGACTGCAGGTTCTATTTCAGCAATCGAAACCACGATCTATCTCTTACGAACCAGAATTTACTCAAGTCTCTTCACACGTGAATCCATTCTCCAAGGAATCGTGATGAGAAATTAACACAAAAGAAGATCTGTGGCTACCTGTGCCTTCAAAGCATAAATTTGAAGAAGGAAAAAATAAAAGCCGTCGCAAAGTAATTAAAACCTCGAAGGGACCGCCGTCTGAGTAGTCCCATAAGTTATGTCCGTCCATGTCGGTCGTATTAGGCCGATGTCACGTGCTTTAAATGCAGAAGGCAAGCATGAAAGCAGAAGCACATAGAATCAGATCCAAGGTACTTTTGGAGTACTCTCTTTGTCTGATTCTCAGACTCAGGAGTAGGAGGTAGTGTTACGGTAGTTACAGTGAGGACCTCGGATCAGCACTATATTATAAGGTATTTAAGTTCTCGGATCGTCAACATGACCGTTGACTGCTGTATGAGCTGAGGATTCCATCTCTATGCTCGGTTGAGGCGTCCATGCGATCTAATCTGGGTATGAGCTGCCCTCGTCACCTCGGCTGATTTATCCCTCCAGCGTATGCGACTGCTGTCCTTCCCGAATAGATAAGATTTAGCATAACCGTCTCCCCTGATCTCATGGAAGCGATTAAGGGTAGAATTATCTCATCCAATTTGGCATATCCAACGGTCCAACAATCTCGAGATCGTGCAATCTCACAGCTAACAATCCAGCTGTCCGACATCTTCTATATAAACAACCAAAGCCCCAAGAATCCAGGTAAGTCAAATCAAATCCCACTCAGAGAATTCGTTGCTACTTCTTTATTCTCTGTTTTCTGACTTGAGCGTCGGAGGATCCTCGCGGAGCCATAACCTTCGATTTGGGACTTGTTTTACGGATCACTCCAGTGCCAGTATCCTTACACGAGGATCAGGCGTCCGTCATCCTACCTCGATTGATTTAAGCAGCAACAGAGAGCTAGTCAATTGCCAAACCTACACCACTCTCGGGCAGCAAAATAGGATATGCTCTATAGTCTTATCCTCCTGACCACAATAGGGCAAGTAGGCAAAAGAGATATGCCCCTATCTCTTAATACAGCTCTAGTAAGAAGACGACCCCAAGCAATTTTTCACATAAATTAGTAATCTCATTTTCGGATGCACCTTAGGTCTCTAGATCCACCCACTATCTAACCTCCAGACTAAGTCCCTCCTATATATACAGATTGTAGAGATCCCTCGTCGCCTCCCTTAGGCTACAGGATGTTCTCGGCACCCACATAAATAGTTTATTCTTTAATGCCCATCATGATAAATTGACATTGGTTCGATAATAGAATTATCCCTTTGAATATCATTCCTTGTTGTTATTTTATCGCGTTGATATTTCTTATCTATAATGTGCATGCGTTTGTTTTATGTTAAAAAAGGATTAAAAAAACAAATTGAGATGGGTTCCGATCAAAGTTAGATTGGATCATCCTCCAGGTCCAGGCCGATCCAAATCCAAGTTGAATGGTTCTTGGACCTGACCTAACCCGGTAGCACCCTTATTCCGTGTCAAGAGGGTTCAGGGGGCTTGGGTTCTAGAGCCCAAATAAAAATATGCTCGGCTCTTTAAAATGGAGAACAATCAGACCTTGGCTGCTTCTGCAAGGGGAAGATAAAGGAAGAGAACGAGGAGTGGGAGATTCCTCTATGGACATCAAGTTTGCGGCAATCTTGGATTTATTCCAAGTATCTTTTTTCTCTTTGGTATCCATTTTCTCCTCGGATTCTGTTTGATAGTAGTTAATTTGTCTTTTGCGATATTTTTCAGCACGCATGCCTAGATTCGACTGAGTGATATCGACTCATGTAAGCAGTCTTTCTATCTTGTTACCATCATAGCAAATCAAATTAGAATTCTGTCGATGTTCTATTTTTTTATTTTACTGCTTTTGGAGTTACAAGACTATATTTTCTCCTCTACCCAATGGTTGTATTTGAGTAAAGAGCCCCACTGATCGTACTCCCGCTCTTCCTTCCATTATATCAATATATAGTCTTCCAAGATCTTGCAAAGCCCTGTGCTTCCACCTCTCGAGTCCACACACTATGAGCTATGAAAGTACCAGGCTCCAAAAGACTTTCACCTCATTACGTTGGGCTTCTGCTCATTAATGCAGGAGCTCTTGCAATGGCTAACTTACAAGTTACTCCAGAGAGTCCCTTCCTCGAACCGTACCGACCTGATCATCACACCTCTTGTGCTCGAGAGGAAGCCCGGCGAGTTTCTACTCTGGATGCATATGAAGAAGTGTAAGGCTACATAATATCCTCCCTCTGATGCACCCCACCATTGTCAATGTGCAGTCAGTATCTAAGGAAATGTTCGGCCTCCTGGACTCAGATCTGGGGATCTATGGGGCCATGCCGTCATCTAAAATGGAGGAGGTGGTCCATGCCCGGCCTCAAGTGATAGAACAAAATGGAAGGCATAAAAGGAAATGGCCGTGGTGAAAAAGATGGAGCCTAATGCTGTGTGCATCGCCGGTGGCAAGATTGTCTCCTTTACTTATAATGCATTGGTTCATTACGGAAATCAGAATCAGCATCATTTGGAATGAGAATTGGACTGATCATACACCTCGATGTGTTTGATCCATAATTGGAGTTGAAATCATAATTGGAATGGAATTTGAATAGCATAGGAAAGCTGAGAATTTCCATCCGTTCCCAAGCTTTGGATATCATGTTTGAATACCCGGTTAGGTATCTTATTTCAATGTGCTCTTGTTTTCTCAAGGTTGGCCATGTTGCAGTGAGGCATGTTGGATTGCCGGAATGAAGCTCTCCTGAACATGATATTTAGCTCACTATTACGGTGGTATTATAGATGTCTCGGATTCATATCTGAAACGTAGATTTGGAGGCATACCGAGCCATATACTTGCTATGAAGAGACATGCCGAGTCATATACTTGCTGTGAAGAGCTATATATATACTGAGATCAGATATTCTGATATGAGCTGCGGTATACTTAGCCATTTCCATGCCAAGCTGAGATATTCTATGCTTAGCCATCTTCATGCCATGGCAACCATCTACACCATGCAGAAAGGGCCAAAAATAATAAATACCCCTATATGGAAGCATATGAAGACTAAAATCCCTCCACACTCTCAGCTCCTGATTGATAGCTTATGTAATTAATAGGTGGGATCCTCATGTACCCACTCATCCAACTCAAAAAGACCAAAAAGTTAGATACGGTCTTCGAGGATATTTAATAAGGATATTTAAATCTCCTACTCAATATATTGCTAGTAACGGCCTCACTCCATAGGAACGATTAAGGATTGGATTATCTCGCCAACAATAATATGTGCAACGGCCCTGCAATCTCAAGATCGCACAATCATACAGCTGTTTGATCAGCTGTTCGACAGCCTTCTATATAAGCAATCAAAGCTTCAAGAATTAGGATAAGTCAATCAATCCCTCTCAGAGAACTTGTTGCTGTTTCTTTGTTCTCTGAATCTGACTTGAACATCGGAGGGTCCTCATCGAAGCGAAAACCTCCGATTTGGACTGATTTTGCAGGTCACTCCAGTGCCATCATCCCTGTGCAAGGCTTAGTCACCTTCTCTCCTACCTTAACCACATCGAGCAGCTACAAATAGAGGAAGGGCATACTTTCGCATCATACTACCAAAGAAACTATCACTAGGCAATCAGGGCGATCTGTCGCCTCTCGAACCACCGTCGATGTCAGAGAAAATCATGCACAGGCATCACAACAACCAACCCTCCATATGAAAAAGGACTCAAGCTTATTTTCAAAAGCCAAGCAAGCATGCCATGGCGCCAAGTAAAGTTTCTTCATGACGTTCCAACGATGCTTCTTCCAGAAATGAGAGAGCCCGTGCCAGTAGCAAGGCCCCCGTGTCACCATCACCACTAGCACCATCACCTCCGTCGGTCGCAGAGATAAGCGCAAATCAGGTCAATGTGCCAGTCCAGCAAGTATATACCTGGACTGCTGTGATTCAAACGATGCCGCGGAACAATGATGTGCGGTGGGAGATGCATCTTGTTCCCACACCCATGCCAACCCCGACCTTTGTGGCACGGTGTTCGCCACCTACTTGCAATAAAGACAAAGAAATCAATAAAATGAGGAAGGAGTTACAAAAATTTCTCGATCCTTGAATTATTTTTATTTTATTTTAAAATTTTTGAGCAAGCTCAAATAGGGAAGGAGATCATGACGCTCAAATAAAAGTGAGACCATGAAAATTTCTCAATTCTCGAATCCAAAAATTGAATTTTCGATGGGATCCAAACAAAAAGAAGACCGCGGCTCCAAATAAGCAAGGATATCACAATATCCAAAATCCAGCAAAAGAGGAGACTGTTAAAAGTTTCCATAACTCAGGATCCTCTTGATAAGAGGTTTTTGAGTTTCCATCCAATATTTTGTTTTCTTTCTTGCTGGCAGGGCTACAGGACCGTGCCAAAGATTATGTCCAAGCCAAAGAAGAAAAAAAAGAAGGGAAGAGGAGGGCCCGAAGCCTCTCCGACAAAAATTGGCACGCAATAATGCTCGTCCCATCACTCCACAGTTGTGTTGGAATCTGCTGCTGTTTTCCAAAAGAAAGCTGAGCCGAGGCCAAATAAAGGCCCATCCAAGATTCAAGGTAAAATCTATAGATTCGAGGTGAGATCATGTAGATCCGAGGAGAAATTAAATATGAGCAAAAGAGAAAATCAAGACTGACCTGAGCCTAGAATAAGGTCGATCAGAGTCCAAAATCAGGCTAATCCGAAGCAAAAAACAAGCCCAAACTGAAGCAAAACTTCAGTTCAAACTAGGACAAATAATAGAAGAAGTCAAGCAAAACCCAAAAGCTCCCAAACATAGTTCACAACTCTTATGGTAAAAAATTTTCAGACCTTATTTACTATCCTGCATTATCCTTTTTGAACAACAGATCTTCAAACACTTAAGCTGGAGTGAAGATCGAACTAAGGCCACGATGATGAGGTGAGGTCTAAGATGAGGCCTCCAAAAAACTAGACTCCAAGGGTCAACATCACCAAAAGGCCAACCTAAGCAAAATAGGGTAATATCAGTCTAATTACCTATTATTTAATTAAAAATTAAAGATCCGGCTAAAGCCAATCTAGCGAGTCCTCTTATCTTTTGTGTGTAGGTTCAACTGCAAATCTCAGACAGAGCCCGTCGATCTCTATCTAGACCAGCTCATCGAGTTTTTCTCTGAGCCGTACTCCTGCAGAGGATAATCTATGGGACCTCCCCAGTCCATCAATCTCTATCCAAACTAGTTCGTTGAGTTTTTTCAAGCTGTACTCTTACGGAGGACAACCTACGAAACCTCTGTCGCCCATCGATCACTATCTAGGCTAACTCATCGAGTTTCTCTCTGAGCCATACTCCTGTGGAGGACAACCTACGAGACCTCTGCAGCCTGTCGAGTTATCTCCGGATCCTCCAGTCCATCGATCTCTATCCGGATCAGCTTGTCGAGTTTTTTTGGAGCCGTACTCCTGCGGAGGACAACCTACGGGACCTTCGCAACCCATTGATCTCTATCCGAGTCAGCTCGTCGAGTTTTCTCCGAGTCGGACTCCTACAGAGGACAACCTACGGGACCTCTACAGTTCGTCAAATTATCTCTGGATCCTCTAACCCATCGATCTCTATCCAGATCAGCTCGTCGAGTTTTCTCTGAGCCATACTCCTGTGGAGGACAACCTACAGGACCTCCATAGCTCGTCGAGTTGTCCTCCGAGCCAGCTCGTCGAGTTTTTCTCCGAGCTGTACTCCTGCAAAGGACAATCTATAGGACCTCCGCAGCCCATTGAGTTATCTCCGGATCCTCTAGTCTGTCGATCTCTATCCAGACCAGCTCATCGAGTTTTCTTCGAACCGTACTCCTACAGAGAACAACCTACGGGACCTCTGCAGCCTATCGATCTCTATCCAGGCCAGCTCGTCAAGTTTTCCTCCAAGCCATACTCCTGCGAAGGAACCTACGGGCCCTCCACAGTCCATCGAGTTATCTCCGGATCCTCCAACCCATCGATCTCTATTCAAACCAGCTCATCAAGTTTTCTTCGAACCGTACTCCTGCGAAGGATAACCTATGGGACCTCAACAGTCTGTCGAGTTATCTTCAGATCTTCCAGTCCGTCGATCTCTATTCAGGCCAGCTCGTCGAGTTTTCTCCAAGCCGTACTCCTACGGAGAACAACCTATGAGACCTCCACAGTCCGTCGAGTTATCTCCGAATCCTCTAGTCCGTCGATCTCTATCCAGACCAACTCGTCGAGATTCCCTCTAAGCCGTACTCTTGTGGAGGACAACCTACGGGACCTCCACAGCCCGTTGATCTTTATTCGGACCAGCTCGTCGAGTTTTCTTCGTGCTGTACTCCTGCAGAGGATAACCTATGATACCTCCACAACCCATCGAGTTATATCCGGATCCTTCAGTCCGTTGATCTCTATCCGGATTAGCTCGTCGAGTTTTCTCTGGGCCATACTCCTGTGGAGAACAATCTATGGGATCTCCGCAGTCCATCGAGTTATCTCCAGATCCTCTGGCCCATCGATCTCTATCCAGACCAACTCGTCGAGTTTTCTTCGAGCCTTACTCCTACGGAGGATAACTTATGGGACCTCTGCAGTCCGTCGATCTTCATCCGGGCCAGCCTTTGATCGATTGAAAATGAGTAGAGCAACAATGCCTCTCGCACGAAGAAGGGCAGAGCACAAGATGCTCATATGAAGAGCAGCATAAGATGCCCTCGTATGAAGAGCAGAGCAACATACTGCTCGTAAGGCCTTAGATCGGCTCAAAATTTAAGCTTTCTTTAGCTGCTTCTGCCGCCCGCATTAAATGAGGAACAGATGATATCTTAATATGATGCGTGGATGGACATCCCTAGACCTGATGCATCATTTTAACAGTACTCCTTTCGCTTGATTTTCAGACTCAGGAGTAGGAGGGAGTGTTACGGTTGTATTATGAATGCCTCGAATTCGTATCCGAGACGTAGATCTGGAAGCATGCCAAGCCATATACTTGCTGAAGAGGCATGTCGAGCCATATGCTTGCTGTGAAGAGCTATATCTATACTGAGATAAGCTATCCTGATATGAGCTAAGATATACTTGATCATTTCCATATCAAACGGAGGTATTCTATGCTTAGCCATCTTCATGCCATGGCAACCATCCATACCATGCAGAAAAGGCCAAAAATAATAAATACCCTCATATGACAGTATATGAAGGCAAAAATCTCTCCATACTCTCAGTTCCTGATTGACAGCCTATGCAATTAATAGATGGGACCCTCATGTACCATGAGATGACACTACTCACCCAACTCAAGAAGGTCAAAAGATCAGGCACAGTCTTTGAGAATATTTAATGAGGATATTTAAATCTCTGACTCAATATATTGCCAGTAACGGCCTTCTCACTCCACGAAAGTGATTAAGAGCTGAATTATCTCGCCTACAATGGCATGTGCAATGATCCTGTAATTTCAGGATCGCACGATCATACAGCTATTTAACCAGCTATTCGACAGCCTTCTATATAAACAACTATTCAACAGCCTTCTATATAAGCAACCAAAGTCCTGAGGACCAAGGTAAGACAATCAATCCCTCTCAAAGAACTCATTGCTATTTCTGTTATTCTCTGAATCTGATTTGAATGTCGGAAGATCTTCACCGTAGTGAAAACTTCCGGTTTGAATTTGTTTTATAGATCACTCCAGCGATATCATCCCTATACGAAGCTCAATCGCCTTCTCTCCGATCTTAACCAAATTGAGCAGCAACACTCATCAGTTTATGATATATTATGGGATCAATTTCAGCACCATAATTTTTGTCTATGATTGTTTCCCAGCAGGTAAATTAGTCTACTTCATAGTGATGAAGGTTTCTTGATGATTTAATTTTACATATTCTATGCTTGTTTGCTTGTCCTGCCTGATAAATGTATAATCCCCTGGTGCAAACACAAATAAAAAATTGAATAATTTTATGTATGTGCATAAAGTTTTATTTGTTCTACAGCAACGTTCGTACTTAATATAAAGTTTTATTTGTGCATAAAGTTTATGGGAATGTAGACTATTTTCTATGCCCTTTCAAATCAAATTTACCTTTCCTCTTGCTTGTAACTAAAGCCTCGCATCTTCGCCACCTAAAGAGAAAACCTCCCAAAAGAAAAATCGACCGCCATCACACTCAAGCCCAATACGCCAGCACCGGCAAGCGGACCATGTTTCAAAAGACGCCACTTTAGAACAAGGAACGTGGTAAAGAAGAAGACACATTAATTAACTTGTCACAGTCAATGTTTAGACTAAACAAAACAATACCAAACAATTATATCACTAGTAGGCATTAATTTATACACGCTTAAAAAGTACATCAATACTCCGGTATCCTTCTTGCCTACTGGCAAAAAAATAACAACAAAAGCAAGAGCATACCTCATCACATCATATATATCCAAGATGGACCAACAGATAACAACTTAAAAATACCAACAAACAACCACCAGTGGCAATCCAACATACAATATATCATGATAAAGAGAAACATCCAAAATCAAGCATCAAGAAGGATATGTATCAAGCTTTTTTTCCTTCTAGTGGGCAGCACTGGTCTTTTCACCCTCCTCCCCACCATTCTTGTGATAGCCGGGCAACTTCTCCATTAGCTTCCCCAGTATGCCCTTCTTCTCTTTCCCCTCATGTCCCTCGGTTTCATGCTCCTTCGTCCCATGGCCGGCACACTCTGCGGCTGGGTGGTAGCCTCCTCTGACTTCTTGTGGTGGCCGGGGAGCTTCTCTTTTATCTTTTCTAAGAATCCTTTCTTCTCCTCCTCCGAGGCTCCCTCTACTTTGAGACTCTCCTCCACCTTCTCCACCTTGACTGTGGAGTCCTCGCTTTCGGAGGACACAGCGGCCGCGGCCGCGGCCACCGCCACCTCCTGCTCGACCACGGTCTGCTTCTCCTCTTCTCCTTCCTTCTTTTCACCGCCGATCTTCTCCTTGATCTTCTCCACCAATCCCTTCTTTTCTTCTTCTTCTTCTCCTTGTTCTCTCCCTCACCTTCTTCCTCATCACTTGACTGTATACCATAAGGAGAACAAAGGGAATTTTACACTTGTTTTAGATTAGAAAACATCATGGTTGGCATGAGCTTAAGCTATGGTCTGTGGCCTGATCCAGGTATACGACAAAAGATAACTATATGGTAAGTCTTTTGAAGCTAAAATGATTATTTTGCCCCTTTCGTGGATTCAAAGGGCAGATCATTTATGTACGCTGCATGGCCATTTTAGCAAGAATCAAGGGTAAAACAGGAAAATGATCAAAGGGTCGATTAGATCACAGCATAAAAACTAAATATATATATATGTATATGTGGTGAAATAAAATAAAAAAAAGGGGAAAGAGAAAGTAAGAAAGGTTAGACTTACCGAGCTAGAGCTGGAGCTGTGAGACCGGTGGAGCTTATCAACAAGCTCTCCTTCTTCTCCTCCTCTTTCTCTTCCTTCTTCTCCACCTCATCTATGTGGATCTTTTCCACTCCAGCGACCAGAACCTCCTCCTCGTTCTTCTTCTCCACCTCCTCCTTCTTCCCCATGAAGTCAACAAACCCCGATCTTTACTTCCACCTCCTGCTTCCGCTCTTCCGCCATCTCTTCCAAAAACTTTCACTCACAAACACCAACTAATTACTATTCAACAAAGAAAGCTTTGGTGGCTTTCCGATGGTAGGCTCTTCTCACTTCTTCTCTTTGGATTCGAGATGAAGGGAGGGTGGCGAAAGCCCGGTGTCATATAGAGCTTTGGTGGATGGTGGGGTCCAGATACAGACGTCGTGACGCGCTACCAACGCAACGAAGGATGGGCATTATGAAAAGTCACCCAGATCTGTTGCACCAATCACTTTACTTCATCTAATAGCACACTTCTCGACACGAATTCCGAAGAGAGAGCCAATGAGAATAAGCCACGTCAGTTAAGTGACTTTTGAGTGATGTTTTTGAGTTCCTTGTGCATCTTTTTGTCTTTAAAAGGCAGGGAGGGCTAAAGGAAAGAATAAGATTGAAGGTGGGGACCACGGAGCGGCCTCGTCTTTCTGAACAGCCAGTAAAAGCAACCACGTAGGAGTTTGGTACGTGGGAGGTGGTCGTTGGTAGGCCCCACAGCCTTAGCCTCCGGTGGACGGCTCTCGAAGGTCGGTGATGGCACGTAGCCGGCCCCACGTGTCACGCCAATCGAAGTAGTGAGCGTCGGTGTGATTCCTCGCGGAAGAGTTGCACTAGCTAAGTCCGAAAGGAGAGAGAGATGGGAGAAGTCCCAAGAGAAAGAGTGATGTTGGGGTTGGTAAAGTATGATCCTATTTGTCAGTCCGGTTTATGTTCAATTTATGATATATAGATTTTGATTTAAGTTAAGTAGATTCTGTTATAAAGAAATTAATCTGTATAAAATATTAAAAAATCAAATCAAAATCATATTCCAATCTATTGATCTATTTAATAATTAGATCAGATCAAATTAAATAGATTATATGTTAATTAAATATGTTAACAGATTCTATAGATTATTTAGCATATAGCTTAATAGGTTAACTGATTAAACAAGTTACCTATTTATTAAATAATTAAAAAATCTGATCAAATTATCTATTTTTCAAATATTCAAATGTCAAATTTAAAACTATTTAATAAATAAATTAGATTCAAATTTTTGATTGGATGTACATCTGATCTGATCCATATACGACCTAATTCGATATGATCCAATTGCCATTCCTAGATGGAATAAAGATTCAAAGGGAGTCTCGTGGTATCACATCGCTCATATGTTACTTCGGGTGCCATCCCAATTCTTGCATGGCATATTTTGCTCCCAATAATTGCTTTAATTTAATGAATTCGGCTAATGGATCATATGTCTGATGGACAAGTCATACTTATCCGCAATCACAAGCAAGTCACAACTCACACCACGTGATGCGTGCGGATCATTTGGCACAAGCTAATGTGGATAACCATAAACATGGCAATTGGCATGCCTAGTTCATTCACTCCCTGTGATTGATTACAAGGGTGTTTCTACCTGTTCTAATACTAAATCACTCAGCCTTTTAACATCCCCCATGCTTTCATAGAAAGTTCTCATTGCATCAGCTAGTAAAAGAGATCAAATCTGAGAAAAAAATCTCAACCCACCATTCTACACCATCAACCTCACAGTCCCCAAATCTGCCATCCTATCTGCCATGCCAATTACATCACTTTATATGCATGCATGATCACTCACCTCGAAAGCAATTAATCCAAAGCCCTTTGATGCCTGAGTTATCTCCTGAAGTAATGGTAATGAGATGCTTAAGGTGGAAAGTTGTACTGTAAATATCCTTATCATCATTATGTGGAGCCCGCTTGCATGGAGTACCCTCAGGAGCATATCTTTAGGCTTTTGCCGAGATCAAAGTATGGAATTATTATCTCTTTCTGGTACAATAAACACTTGATACCTGGGCCTTTAGCACATGCTCGCACAGCAAAACGGTACCATGAATGCCAGGATTAGCGTGCCATATAGAGCGGATTTTACTCTGAAGGTTAAACAGGTCATATTCAATGGAGGGGATGGGGGACTGATAACCCCATCTGATGACTATTTCCCAGTCTGGGTACTGACAAGCTTAGGAATAGGAATCCAATGTACCCTATGCTCTTAACCTTTTCTGAGCAGGCCAACAGCCCCACATGTCTCAGTATGATGAGTTCAAGGATTTCAGATATAGTATCCATGTTCTTCTGTCATGCTGCAAAATACTGAATGTCCACCAGGCATGGCAGTAGATCTTATATCCTACAATTTTTATATGTCTCTGATGTTCAATTTTCTCTTTTCTTTTTTTTCTCAAGTTCGTAGCCTCTAGATTTTAATAGATACAATGCACTGAGTCTTATTCTTGCTCTATCACGAGAAATAACAGAGATTTTATATTATAGTAACAACAACAACTGTTGCTGCTGCTGCTACATATGAGGGGCAAATGCAAAGCCCCTCCCTATTTGTATATGGTCTCAGCTACTAGCATCCAACAACCAGAGATTCTGCTCTACCATTAATACGCTCAGAAACAAGAGAATTTACTTTATAGGCCAAAAAACTTAGAAATGCGAATCCAATGCATCTTTTATTCATTAGACTTTCAACATTATATATGATGGTTCCATCGTGCCTACATGGGCCAATATAATGTTGATCAATAGTGTTAGATATGGATGTTATTTGCTTCTGCAAGGATAGTGACATTTATGCATGGAGGAGAAAAGCTTAAAATCATGTAGAAGAAAATAGAGATAATTTTTTGTTCATTACTGATAAATTTAAAATTAATGATAAGTTTATCTAAGACCATAATGCAAAAGCTAGTGTCCATGAAGCAGGATGGTAGAAGTTATCTCACAATTTCATACATATTTTCACAACTTAATCTTTACACCTCTACACCTCCCTCAAAAGTTTAATAAATATCTTGAGAAAAAGTAATAAATACAACCAATTGATTTGGTTCTTGCTTTAAAGAGAGAGGGGGGGAAAAAAAACAACTCAAAATAGGAGAGTGTTTACCATATATATAAATTATTGGAATACATTCCCAATCAAATGGAGAGACATGACCATCCATGTTTGCATGTGTTGAGATCTGATTGCACATTAGCTTCATGAGGTTACATGTGCCATGTCTTGTCCAGAAGTACTTCAATCAAATTTGTACAAGACAAACATGTAGAGTGCGTATGAGAAAACAATAGTCCTGCCTTTATTAAAACAATAATAAGTTTCAAGGGTTCCTTCGTGAATTTTGTTGGTCATTGCATACACTAGTTTCTATAAGTTGAAAAACCATCATTTTCATTAATGATTGATTTCTGTCTTGATAATATCATTGGTTAATGAGATTATAACTATCCATCAAATATTATTCTCCTAAATCACTCACATGACATGTACCTAATTAGTTCTGTACTTCTAAAATAAACAAGCTTTCACAAGTCTATGAAGTATTAATCTCTAATACATGTACTCTACTGCATTTAATTAAAAAAAATCTCTTGTCCCTCTTTGTCCATAATTTTGTAATGAAATAAGGATATAAATTAAATATAAAAAGGGCTAAGTGTATTTATCATCTTATTTAGATAAACAAAAGTCATGTAGAAAATCCAATCAAACCATTTCTATTAAATACTTTTGCCTCTTAAATATATTGCATGCATTGTATATGCCAACTTTTATGCAAGTTATATCATGAGCTAAGAAGCATGTGATACTGTGGATTCTCATAAGAAATAATTGGTGTTGATATATGGTATCCTATGTTAGACGAGCCGATGAGTGTACAAGTCTAAGCATGAAACATTTGGCCAACATATCCATATGAGAGCCCTAGGAGGATATGACATTATGGGTGCCTAAGAAAATTCTGTGCCATAAATTTTAAATACTTTCATGCCACATATTTGCATAAAAAGGGACTAAGAATAGCCTACTAAGTGACTTTTGGAACTTTATAGGCCTTCTTACTTTGAAATTATTTCTAATGGATTGCTGGATAGTGTTATCATTGTTCAATTCTTAGCAATTTAGACTTTTGGAATCTAGTTGTTAGTTGATATAATATTTGGGCTCTAGTTTTTGGAGGTCATAAGTTGTTGGTTCTTATTTCGAACTTGTATATTTCATATATATCTTTGCCTAAAATTTTATGCAATTGCCTAGAATTTCTAAATTTAGAAAGTTGTGCATCAGATACTGTATCATTTCTGTTAAATGTATGTCTTAGAAGTCAAGTTGGCTGACACACATTATCTTTCTAATGATATAGTTTATAATTAAATAATAAATTAGATTAATTTTTATTCATGCTGTCATGTATCCATGAATCATCTAAGAATTAATAAGATGATGACGCATATTCTCAAGAATTGAGAATTTAAGATATGTATCATTGATGATTAATTTCTAAATACTTCCGATCGATAGATGAACATGAGAATGGTGATTGATTCGATTAGATTGGTACATGGATCGCTTTTCGCTGGATAGATGAGCCTCGAGTCGATAGTATGGAAATACTGAAATGAGAGTGCAGGTGATTATTAAAGAACAATGATACCGACGGTGATCAACACAAGGAGTCACATGAATGTCTATCCACTCGTCAGTGACATACTCGATGCTACAGTGATGTGAGTAGTCCTTAGATCAGTGGTACATCAGTTATTCATAATGGGACTGCTGTAATTTGACTGCACAAACACTTGGTTACCTAACCATTCAAAATCTTACGCTGTATGTTGGCTACAGTAGGTTCATTGTAGGAGTAGGGTGTGCACCTAGATGGGATCTATCGATCTTGATAGATTAGGAGTAGTCCTATGTTATTCATAAGATTGAGTTCGAAAATTCATGACCATGGTAGTGTGAATGATGGCAAGGAGTTTCCATAAGATTTTACATATAAACTTAAGTCGATTGAATATTGCATATGACAAGTGATGAGGTTTGATGAGTTATCTATAACCTCTGTTTATCAAAACTCACAATAGAAGGATCGAATCACATGGTAACTGCAGCTAGAGGTTCATTATTCAATTTTGCTAGATTGCCACTACATACTGCTAGATGTCACTGGTGGATTGTGAGACTAATAAGAATTATTTTGATGATTGAATAATTTTAATTGGCTGAATTGGAAGAGTTCTAATTCATTGAAAGGTATTTCAATGATATTGATGATGGAGATCATAATATATCTCACTATCAAATAGAATTGAACTTATGGGGTCATACAAACAAAGATTTGATCTAAGATTTATGAATTGGACTTGTAAAGTCCCAATTGGATTTGGATTTGGATTTGGTGAAATCCTATTAGGTTTATGAAACAATACTAGCACATGGTTAAATATAATTCTTCCTTGGACTTGGACTCCCTATTGGTTAGGGTTTTGACCAAGTCAATGCATACAATTGGATCAGGATGCAGAACAAAAGTTGGCACCTCATCCTACTTTCCTGGGCATGGAACTCTTGGAGAGAAGGGGCACCAATAGTTGGCGCCCACCTATTACCATGAAAAAGGAGAGAGAGGGGGTGTGCACCCCCTTCTGGATAAGATCCAGGGGTGCACATGTTAGATGTGTGTCCTAAAAGCCAACCTTGACTGATATATACTTTTCTCTGAGACATATTTTATACTTGATAGGCAGTCTTTATAACCAATCATATCTTTTGTGTTCATGATTTATCTTAAAAATTAACAAAGATGATTTGTATATTCTCAAGATGTTGAGAATTTGAGACATACAGCATTAGCGGTTAATTCTAAATACTTTGATCGAAAATTATCATAGAGGACAGTGATCAATTCATTCAAGATTGGTACACGAATCACCTCCCTTTAGGATAGATAAATCTTGAGTCTGCGGTATAGAGACATTGGGATGAGAGTGCAGGTGGTTGTTAGAGAATAACTTACACTGAGTGTGATCAATACGAGAAACCACTTGGATGTCCACTCACTTGTCAATGATTTTCTCGATGCTGAAGTGGTGTGACTGATCCTTTGACCTACGATGTATTAGCTATTCGCAGCGAGGCTACTTAGTTTGATTGCACGTTCTCTTGGTCTCTAGCCATTCGGATCCTTGCTGTGTATATTGGCTATTGTAGATTCAGATTCGCTGTTTGAAGTAAGATGCACCTAGATGGAATCTATCGATCTTGATAGAAAAGAAGAAGTTTTATGCGATTCACAAGACTGAGTTCAGAAAATCTCTGACCAAGTAAGTATGAATAC
>KE505502.1:47097-59533 GCA_000441515.1 Elaeis oleifera
TACAGGAGTTCATTAGAAGATGAAACAATTTGTGATTAAAAATACCAAAATAATTTTATTATTTATAATTCATATACTAATACAAGAAAGTGCACAACCGTCAACAGACTGACGATTGGCTTTGGGACACTATTCCCAATATATACAAATTATTTTATTAATTCTAGAATAAATCATGGATACATACAACATGATTGGTAATAAAAATTGTCCGATAAGTATAAAATATGTTCTAAATTATGGTATGCGTCAGTCAAGATTGGCTTCTAAGATATACATCTAACAATCTTCTACTTGCATTATAGCCAATCTGTCATATACCTAAACCCTTCGGATCAAGATAGGCTTCGATCTTTGGCTTGTTAAGTAACTTGGACCTACCACATCTTATATGGAGTCTACTCTCTGTACCTTTATATATTTCTACTCGAAGTAATCACGTATATCTTTGCTTTATGTGTTTGGACTTCTGATAAGATTTTGGCTCCTTAGTGAGAGTTATGGACCATTACCTTTGCAGTACAGTGGCATGGCATCTGATGCCATGACATCCAGTTTCGCGACTAATTATAAGAACCAGAATACATCCTACATATCTACAGTATATCAACTTTCATTGGTCAGTTGCTTGAAACCTTTCCAACATACTGAACCAATATAACTCAAGAATACATACGGATGTAGACATTCTACCATCAGTATTACTGTATCCTTCCACTATTAGCTCTGACCCTTCTCCAAAGTGTTGGATTTTCTATAGGTGCAAGTGCATGTGAATTTCAAAATTTTTTAAATCTAAAATATAATAAAAAATTAGATTAAAATATTTTAATCTAAGCATGTATTCATCATATGAAAGCACCTATGGATCTAGTTCATATATTGAATTAACATATATTGATTTTAGGAAGAACAAACGAAAGCCTAAAATCAATTCACATATCCGAATCACTTTCTTTTTGCTTCAAATCTGTAATTGGGATTGCATCCGATTTAATCCCTGGATCTAGTCCTGGATGGATTTAATTCAGCAGCACAAGTATCCTGCTCCTACGGATATCCACAAGACCGACCTCAATTATTTCTCTTAGATCTTGCTTGCTTGAACCAAAGCCTAAATAGACTAGAACCAAATCTAGATCGAAACAGAATCTCTTTGATGACCCTTTTAATCTTTCTTTATTGATTCTTGAAGAAATCAAGAACTCTTTCTTGATCTTTCAACTAATCAAGAAGAACAACAACCAAGAATTGGTTGTAACTAACTCTCAACAAATTTGAGAGTAAAGAGAACAAGAATCAAACAAGTGGCGCCAACAATTGACCCACTTCCTTGGATGCCGCCCACCCTCTCTATGGCTCCAAGGGAGGATGCCTAGAGAGAGATGAGGCATGGGCTAGAGAGAGAAAGAGGAGGAAGGCATGGCACAGTGAAAGGTGGCGACAAGATTGAAGGAGGAAAGATTGATTCACAACTAAAGGGCTAGGGTCCTTTATATAGACAACTTAAGGGTGTCTTAATCAAATTAGGATCTCTTATTCTAATTATATTAGAATTTCTAGCCATAACATAGTTGGATCAAATAAATAGGGTGCCACCCATTACACACCCAAAGTCACACCCTACTCTAGGCATCCCATCATATGAGACTCTATTGAATGCATAAATCAGCCCACATGATTTCATAAATTCTCTTGAAAGATTCTTAACCAAGAAATTCTTTCTTGATTAAATCTAAGCTATAAACTAATTATCCAATAATTAGATCTCATTGAATCAAATTTAATTAGGTTCAAATTAAGTGTAGGAATTGGTTAAAACTCATCATATAAGTAAATCAACCATAAGAGAAGTTGGGTTCACCGAGGTGCTAGCAAGATTAACATGAACCCAATTGGATTTCTTTAAATCCATATAAATTGGTGCTTCATAAGTCTAATTATAATCAATTCAGGTCTTCTCTCTTTATGTGTGATCCCATAGATTCAATTCTGTTGGATAGTGAGAAATACCATAATCTCTATCATAGGTATCACTGAAACTCCTTTCAGTGGGACAGAATAGTTTCACTCTAACTCGACAAGGATCATTGATCCAAAACGATCCTATTGAGCGCTCACAATTCACCAGTGATTTCTAATAATATATAGTAAAAATCTAACAGAACTAAACTAGAGTCTCTAGATATAATTAATGTATGATACAGTCCCTCTATCATGAGTTCCGACTAAATAGCAGGTCATAGATAAATTGTCAAACCTCATCATCAGTCATATGATAGATGTGATCAGCTCAAGTCTAATAGTGATTTTAAATAAAAATTTCTTTTCATTAATCACACTGCTATAGCCATAGACTTGTGGACTCAACTTCTCAAATTTCATAAGACTATTCCTCTCTATTAAGGTCGATAAATCTCATATAGATACACACATTGCTCGCACAACTCAATTAACTGAAGTGAATATCCACTATAAAATTCATAATCGAATTAATATTTATGTGTAGTCAAACTTTAGCAATCTTTCTATGAGTAATTATGATACCACAAGTCAAAAGATCAGTCACACAACTATAGCATCGAGATAATCACTGACGATCGAATAGAAATTCATATGATCTCTCGTATGGTCACACTCAATACTAATTGTTCTCTAACAACTACCTACACTTTTCACTCAGTGTCTTTATACCATAGATTAGAAATTCATCTATTTTGAAGGAAACGAACCATGCACCGATCTATCTGGACAAATCATCATCCCCATGACTGTCCTATAATCAAAAATAATTTAGGAATCGATCATACATGCTTCTAATTCTTAATATTTGAAAATATGTATTATAACATTAATTTCAAAGACAATTCAAGGATACATAACACTTGAATGAAAAATAAAACTTGCTCTTTATTGATTAAATCAATAGTTTAAGTATAAATTTGTATCATAGAATAAGAAATGTATCAGCCAACAATTGATTTTTAGGACATACATCTAACAATCTCTCACTTGGACTAAAGTCAATTGGCCATTAATCTAAGCTCCATCTTCTCAAGATAAGCTTCCAATTTGGGCAGGCTCAACTACTTAGTCAGTGGGTTTGCCACATTATCCGCGGAGTCTATTTTTTGCACCTTGATATATTGCTTCTCAAGGTAGTCACGTATGATATGGAACCGCCATTTAATGTGCTTTAATTTTTGATGAGATTATAGCTCCTTAGCAAGTGTTATGGCTCTATTATTGTCGTAGTACAGTGGTATGGCATCTGATGTCATTTCATCGAGTTCTGTGATAAATTTTTTGAACCAAAAGCTTCTTTTACAGCATCTGAAGTGATGACACACTCAGCTTCTGTGCTGGAATCTGCGATGATGCTCTGCTTAGAATACTTCTAACTGATGGCACCACTATTGCATACGAACACATACTCTGGTGTAGACTTTCTATCATCAGGATCCGACATAAAATTCGAATCTATATAACCCTCAATCCATAATTCAGATGCTCCTTCAAAGATCAAGAACAAATCTTTAGAACTTCACAAGTACTTAAGGATGTTCTGCACAGCTATCCAGTGCTCCTCACCTAGATTCGATTGATATCTGCTTATGACACTCACTGCAAGGGTAATATTAGGTCGAGTACATAGCATGGCATACATGAGGCTCCCAATTACTAAAGCATAAGGGATCCTACTCATATATTTGATCTCCTCAGAAGTGTTAGGACACATCATCTTGGAGAGTCGAATATCATACCTAAGGGGTAGCAAATCTCTTTTGGAGTTTTTCATGCCGAACTGCTTTAGCACCTTTCTATGTACAGTTTTGTGACAGGCCAAGCATCCTTTTAGATCTATCTCTATAGATCTTTATTCCAAGGATATAGGATGCTTCTCCTAGATCTTTCATAGAGAATTTTTTAGACAACCAAGCTTTAATTGAAGTCAGCATGGGAATATCATTTCCAATAAGGAGCATGTCATCGACATATAGTACAAAAAGATAAACACATTCCCATCGATCCTTTTATAAACATAAGGTTCTTCTTTGTTCTTATGAAATCAAACGATTTGATCGCATCATTGAAATGAAGATTCCAGCTTCGAGAAGCCTGCTTTAGTCTATAGATGGATCTTTACAGCTTGCAGACTCGATGATCAGTATCACCAGATGTGAAACCCAGAAGCTACTCCATATAGATATCTTCCTCAAAATATCCATTCAGGAAAGCAGTTTTCACATCCATCTATCAGATTTCAAAATCATGGTAGGCTGCAACAGCAAGCAATGTGCGGATGGATTTCAGCATGGCTACAGGTAAAAAAGTGTCATGATAGTCAATGCATTCGTGCTGGCTATAACCCTTCACCACCAGCCTTGCCTTATAGGTCTCTACTTTACCATCGACACCTAATTTTTTTTGTAGATCTATTTACATCTAATGAAAATAATTTCTTCGATGGATCTACTAAGGTCCATATTGGTTCAAGTACATTGAGTCAATTTCTGACTTCATTGCATCTAACTATTTTTCAAACTCGATGTCAGACATCACCTCATCAAATTACTAGGATCATCACCATGACTTCCATCTCCCACAAGGAACGCTTCCTCTATATTTCTTTCAGCATCCTCGTGTATCTTTCAGGATGGAAGATTCTATTTGATCTATGTGGTGGAGGTGGAACATTAACTACTGGCTCATCATGGATGGGTTCCTGAGGATCTATAGCTCATTGCTCTTAAGAGATATTCTCGTCAAGCTCAATTAACCTCCCACTATCACTGTCCTAGATAAACTATTTTTGTAAAATATAGCATTGTGACTCACAATCACATTGTGGTTATGTGAAAAGTAAAAGTAGTACCCAATAAATTTCTTGAGATACCCTATAAATCGAGCTATAACTGATCTATCTTCTAACTTATCAGCTTTCTGTATCTTAACATAGGCTGGATATCCCCAAATTTTAAGGTAACTTAGACTCAGCTTCTTACCATACCATATCTCATATAGTGTGGTAGGAACAGACTTAAAAGGAATCCTATTTAAAATATGTATTCTAGTAAGTAAGGCATGTCCCCAAAAGAATAAAGATAAATCAGTAAAGCTCATTATGGATCGGACCATATTCAATAGGATCATATTTCTTCTTTCAGATATCCTATTGAGTTGAGGCATATCAAGAGGAGTCTATTGAGAGACTATGCCGTTCTCCTTAAGATATCTCAAAAATTCAGCACTCAGGTATTTTCCTCCTCGATCGAATCGTAGGATTTTTATGAGTTTACCTGTTTGCTTCTCTACCTCATGCCTGAATTCTCTGAATCTTTCAAAGACTTCAAACTTATGTTTCATAAGAAACACATATCCGTATCATGATAGATCATCAGTAAAGATAATGAAGTAGCTATAACCATCTCTGGTCTGTAAATCAAATAGGCCACACACATCAGTGTGTACTAGGACTAGTAACTCAGTTGTCCTTTCTCTTTATCTCACAAAGGGTAACCTAGTCATTTTTTTTTGAAGACATAATTCACAGATCAGAATCGACTCAGATTTAACTAAGTCAAAGATTCCATCCTTTTTCAGTCTGTTTATTTTATCTTCTCCAATATGGTCAAGTCTATGGTATCACAAGTACTTATGGTTAAACTCATCTCTGGGTCTCTTTTGGCCTAGGGCACTCACTACTTGCTCATTTAGGTTCACATTAGCATCAACATGTAGGTGATAAAGACTGTCAACCAAAAGATCAGATGCAACCAATTTATTTCATAAATAAATGAAATAAAATTTTTATTAAATCGAAAAATATATCCATCCTATACTAGTACAGAGATCGAAATCAAATTTCGACTAGCTACAGGAATAAAATAACAGTCTTTTAAATCTAATCTAAAGTCTGACAGTAATCGAAGAGGGTAGGTTTCAATGGCTTCTGCAGTAATTTTTACTCCATTACCGATCCGAAGAATCATGTCACCTTACCTCAACCTCCTACTTTCTATTAGACACTACATTGAAGTACATATATGTGCACTCGAATCAAAGTCTAATATCCAACTAGAACTAGAAGAAACTGTTAGGTTAGATTCTATTATGAGCATGCCTTCATAAGGTATTTCACCCTTTCTTAAGTTCTCCAGGATAAAGTGCCTTGAACCTTTCAAGATACCCTCAGTGTTGACCAGCATATTGATCAATTCGGATAAGTTGCAGTCCAATTTATTCATGTAGTAGTTTATGATAAACTGCCCAAATGAACTGTCAGAGATTAGAGGATCAAATCCATCTTTAACTCCCTCTACATATTCAGCTCGAGCTTCTCAAGCTCCTCTAGGTCCTTGATCATAGTTATACAGTGATCGTGGACTGACTGCCTTTCACGCATCTTCATATTGAACAATTGTTTGGACAATCCAAAGCGTGCGATTCGGCTTTGTTCACCATGCAACTCTTACAGATGAGTGATCATAGCACGGATAGTGGGTATGTGCTCATGTTGACTCTACAACTTATTTGATATTGAAGCCAGTACATAGCACTTCATCTTAAGGTCATCATCCGTCCACTTATCCAGAGTGGCTCTTTGCTCTGTCGGAGGACGGGCTAGTAAGGCTAGGGCATCTTGGTCAAGTACATACCCAATCTTTTTAGATGTCAGGACTATCCTAAGATTTTTGAGCCAGTCCTTATAATTTATACCAGTCAGTCGGTTGGTTTCAAGAATGTGGGCTAGTGAGTTAGAGGCCGACATTGTTTATCTGTGAGAGTAGAGATTCTAATTAGATATTTATACTTAAAATTATATTTGCTCTAGGAACTTCTAAATGCAAATAGACTCCCACTATTTTTTTCAAATTTTGATACTTTTCAGATAAAAACAAAATCTGATGCGATCAATACAAGGTTTCTAGTGGGTGCTGCAGTTTCATCGATGCCGTGCACTTCACCTAACAGTTATTGGTGGCATGCACACCGATGCATAGGCAACTCTTTATCCAAATACTTCTCTAAGTATATTATAGTGACTTGATCTCTAAGTCATGAGAGCTCAGATAACACATATTGTCCCACTCGTTAGTTAAGCCTGACTCATCGTTCACAAGCAGGTGTGAAGCCATCATTGAGTCCTTCAGATAATACATATTGGGCCCAATCCCATCTTCACCCTAGAGCAACTCTTTGTTAGTAGAGTGATTATGTGTTTCCTATGCAACTGAACCACTTTAACTAGTCGAAAATAGTCGATACCAGTAGCACGTCCGTACTTCTACAACGATGGAAGACCATAAGGCTTAATATTAATTAGGAAGATTTGGGTTAGGTCTCATCTAATCAGTCATCACATGATCGATTTAATTGATATGGGCTCAATCAAAACTCCTTAGCTATTAATGAACCCAATCATCCAATTGGCTAGGTAAGTGAGACCGACAGGAGTAGCCTCCCAATTAAAATTATCTAGGTGAGTAGCCTTCCAATTAAAATCATAGATCGAGACTTGTCTTAAACATCAAATGACTTATTAGTTTCAGTTAATCAGCTTAGGTGAATCGGATTCAAGCCATAAAGTCGGATTAGATCCTTAGATTGACATGATTCTATATGAGATTTAATCAACTCAATCTACAACACTTATAGAATCATAAGTTCAATTGATCTAATCCAAATCAATACTTGACTTGATTTGATCAATAGCTATATTAATTTCAACCCAATATGATCTAATTATAACTTAAGATACAATTTATTGACCTAATGTAAAACTATCCATGCCCAATGATTCATGCACACATTAAATTCAGATCATTGAAACAGATTTTAGATCTAAATTAATTACATAAAAATAAGTTTTAATTTTAGAAATACTTTTAGAACATGCATGCAATTATATATCATATACATGAAAAATTTAAAATTTTTAGAAATCAATTTCAGATCTAAACATACCATCATATATCGTATATATGAAAAATTCAGATCACAGAAATTTAATTTCTAGCCTATACATGCTTTCATATATTGCATATATGAATAAAAATTAGATCTAAAATACTTTTCAAATTTGAACATAAACTTATAAATCTCATGTATAATCTAAAATCAAAATTTTATAAATAATTTTTAAAACTTTGATGCTACTTTCATGTATATGAACATGTGGCCCTGATACCACTGTTGGATTTTTTATAGATGCAAGCGCATGTAGATTTCAAAATTTTTTTAAATTAAATATAGTAAAAAATTATATTAAAATATTTTTAATCTAAGCATGTATTCATCATATGAAAGTACCTATAGATCTAGTTCATATGCTAAAATTAACATATATTGATTTTAGGAAGAACAAATGAAAGTCTGAAATCAATTCACATATCTGAATCACTTTCTTTTTTGCTTCAAACCTGTAACTGAGGTTTAATTCGATTCAATCTCTAGATCTAGATCTGGATGGGTTCTGAATCAGTAGCATAAGTGTCCTACCTCTACGGGTATCCACAGGATCGATCTCAATTATTTCTTTTGGATCCTACTTACTTGAACCAAAGCCTAAATAGGCTCGAACCAAATCTAGATCAAAATAGAACCCCTTTGATGATCCTTTTAATTGATTCTTGAAGAAATCAAAAAATTTTTTTGATTCTTCAACTAATCAAGAAGAACAATAATCATGAATTGATTGTAACTAACTCTCAACAAATTTGAGAGCAAGAAATAAGAACCAAATAAGTGGCGCCAACAATTGACCCACTTCCTTAGATGCCGCCCACCCTCTCTATGGCTCCAAGGGAGGATGCCTAGAGAGAGATGAGGTGTGGACTAGAGAGAGAAAGAGGAGGGAGGTGTGGCACAATGAAGGGTGGCGGCAAGGTAGGAGGAGAAAAGATTGATTCACAACTAAAGGGCTAGGATCTTTATATAGACAACTTATGGATATCCTAATCAAATTAGGATCCCTTATTCTAATTATATTAGAATTCCTAGCCATAATATAGTTGGACCAAATAAATGGAGCGCTACTCATTACACACCCAAAGCCACACCTCACTCTAGGCATCCTATCATATGAGACCCTATTGAATGTACAAATCACCCACATGATTTCATAAATTCTCTTCAAGGATTCTTAATCAAGAAACTCTTTCTTGATTAAATCCAAGCTATAAATTAATTATGCAACAATTGGATCTCATTGAATCAAATTTAATTAGATTCAAATCAAGTATAGAAATTGGTTAAAACTTATCATATAAGTAAACCAACCACAAGAGAAGTTGGGTTCACCCAGGTGCTAGCAGGGTTAACGTGAATCCAATTGAATTTCTCTAAATTCATATAAATTGGTGCTTCATAAGCTTAATTATAATCAATTCAGATCTTCTCTCTTTATATATGATCCCATAGGTTTAATTTTGTCTGATAGTGAGAAATGCCATGATCTCTATCATAGGTATCACGAAAATTCTTTTCAGTGGGTCAGAATAATTTTACTTTCACTCTACAAGGATCATTGATGCAAAATAATCCTATTGAGCTCTCATAATCTATCAGTGATATCTAGCAATATGTAGTGACAATCCAGCAAAATCAAAATAAAACTCTAGGTGTAATTACTATATGATGCAGTCCCTCTATCATGAGTCTGGACTAGATGACAGGTCAAAGATAAATCATCAAACCTCATCATCAGTCATATAATAGATGTGATCAACTCAAATTCAATAGTGATTTCAAATAATTTTTTTTTCATTAATCACACTGCTGTAGCCATAGACTTGTGGACTCAGCTTCTCAAATTTTATAGGACTATTTCTCTCTATCAAGATCGATAGATCCCATATAGATGCACACGTTGCTCGCACAGCTCAATCAACTGAAGCAACATCCACTACAAAAACTCATAATCGAGTTAACGTTTATGTGTAGTCAAATTTTAGCAATCTTGCTATGAGTAATTATGATACTGCAGGTCAAAGAATCAGTCACATAACTACAGCATCGAGATAATTACTGACGATCGAATAGAAATTCATGTGATCTCTCGTATGGTCATATTCAGTACTAGTTGTTCTCTAACAACTATTCATACTTTCTGCTTAGTGTCTTTACACTATAGATTAGAGACTCATCTATTCTGAAGGAAGCGAACCATGCGTCGGTCTATCTGGACAAATCACCTCCCATGACTGTTCTATAATCAGGAGTAATTTAGAAATCGATCATACATGCCTCTAATTCTCAATATTTGAGAATATGTATCATAACATCAATTCCAAAAACGATTCAAGAACACATAACACTTGAATAAAAAAAAATTATTAATTAAATCAATAGTTTAAGTATAAATTTGTATCATAGAATAAGAAATATGTCAGCCAACATTGGCTTCTAGGACATATATCTAATACAAAGATCAGAATAAATCCTTAGTGCTTCTCAAGTACTTAGGGATGTTTTTGCAGCAATCCATTGCTCTCAGCCTAGATTCGATAAATATCTGCTCATAACTCTCACAGCAAGATATATCAAGTTGAGTACATAGCATAGCATATATCTATGCCCAAGAGGGTAGCAAATCCCTCTTGAAGGTTTCTATGTTGAATCCTTTTAGCACCTCTTCTATATACTTTTCTGTAAAAACCTAATATCCTTTTAGTTCTATCTCTATAAATCTTTATTTCTAGAATATAGGACACTTGCACTAGATCTTTGATAAAAAAATTCTATATACAACTACATCTTAACCGATGTCGGAATGGGACACTCCCATTGACCTTCATGTAAATATATGATTCCCCTTCATTCTCGATGAAATTAAGCAATTTGATCACATCATTGAAATGAGTATTTTAATTTTGAGATGTCTGCATAAATCCATAAATGGATCTTTGTAGTGTGATCTCCATCATAGAAATTGAAATCCATAGACCGCTCCAAATAGATATCTTCCTAAGATATCCATTCAGGAGGGCTATCTATACTTCCAATTCTCAAGGTCGACATCCAACATCACCTCGTTGTAGGCTTTAAGATCATCTCTATATTTTCAATCTTTCATGAGAAATACTTTCTCTGGATCCTCTGTAAGATACTAAGTATCTTTCAAAAAGATAGGAGATCCTACTAGATCTACAAGATGGAGGAGGTACTGCATGAACCGGCTCATCATGAATAGGTTCTTCAGATCCTATGACTTGTTGCTTTTTAGAGACTCTCCCCTTGAGCTTATCCTCTCACTATTTCTAAGAAATAGCATGATTGCCTATAATCACATTGTGAACCATTGGGAAGAAAAAGTCGTATCCCAAACTATTAAGGATACCTATGAAACAAGCTCTGATAGGCCTATCCTCTAACTTATCTGCCATGCCATATTTCATATGGTGTGGTAGGAATAGATTTAGAGTAAATCTAATTTAAATTTCAAAAATTAAAGCTTGTCCCTAAAGAAATAGAGGTTAAATTAGTGAAGTTCATAATGGATCGGACCATATCTCATACAATGCCATTCCTCCTTTTAGATACCCCATTGAGCTGAGGTATACAAGGAGGATTCCATCATGAAACTATGTCATTTTTCATGAGATAAGAAAAAAAATTTTATTTGGTATTGCATCCTCGATCTAATCGAAGTACCTTTAAAATTTTTCTGATTTACTTCTCTACTTCACATCTGAAATCTTTGAACCTTTCAAAGACTTCAGATTTGTATATCATACACATACCTATACTATGACTGATCATTGATAAAGGTAATGAAGTAGAGATACCTCCCTTATCTGACTCATCAAATGAGCCACACACATCAAATGTATATCAAGATAAGTATATCAATGGTCCTATCCCCTTATCCCATAAAGGGCAGCTTGATCATTAATCCTTAAAGAGATGATTTACTGATTAGATATGACTTAACAGTTAATAAACTTAAAAGCTCATATTACTCCAGTTGGTAAATTATTTCTTCTCCTATATGACCGAGCCTAAGGAACTACCAATATACTTCAAGTTTATTTGATCTCTGGATCTCTCAGACCCAATGATATTTACTGTTTGCTCAAATAAATTCACAGATGCATCACCATGCACATGATCTAAATGGTAGTCACAGAGGTTAAGTGCCCACAGTCCTAGTGCAACTCTTGCGCCAATGCCGACTCGAAGGGTTACTTAACCTTCCTTCTACCCTCTACCTTCCCTTAGACCCTTTACTGAAGTGCATAAACAAGCACTAGAGTCCAATACTCAACTAGGAGAAGAGAAAATTGTAAGATCAATTTTGAGCAATTCGACATACCTTCCAAAGGCATGTCTATCTTTCTTTAGGCTTTCTAGGTATGTACGTTTGAACTTTTCAAGGTCTCATAGTTATTGTTGGTATAAATACCCCCAGCCAAAGTTCGTAAGAGGCCAGTCC
>KE505502.1:72083-91473 GCA_000441515.1 Elaeis oleifera
TTTGCTAAAATTTTCATTCGAGCACTCCATTCCCGTTGAGGCAGAGAACTGACTTGAGCGTCGGAGGATCTTGCCGGAGTAACCCCAACTCCGATTTAGACTTCTTTTACAGGTCCCGACGGCGACCGCGACTCCTTCGACTCTAGCTTCTCCGGCACCGACAGATTTTTGCACCAACAGTTATCAACATATTGACCAATTCAGATAAGGTGTTATAATGATTATTCATATAGTAGTTTCATAAACTACCCATATATATCAAGGAGGATTACGGGATCAAATCTACTAGCAATTTCTTATGCATGGTCATATCGAGCTTTTCAAGCTCCTCAATATCTTTGATCATTGTCAAATAGTGATCATGGACAAATTGCCCATCACATATCTCATACACTGTGCGACTCTGATCACCTCACAACTATTGTAAATGAGTCAGCATGCCGTTGGCAGTCTACATATCCTTATGCATACATTAAAATTTATCAAGCATGAACTCCAATCTATAGCACCTAACTTTATTGTCATTATCCAGTCATTTATCAAGTATAGCTCATTAACTATAGTTTAGACAAGCTAATGACATAGGGATAATCTAGTCAAGAACATGGCTTAATTATCCAAAAACTAAGAACGATTCTTAAATTTTTGAATCAAAATATGTAATTGATTTTGGTTAAGTGGTTGATATCTGGGATTCGAGCTAGAGGGTTGGAAGCTAAGACAACAAATAGCAAAAGTAAAGATTTAATTAGATGATTGTACTTGTAAAAATTTATTCTAAAATTTTAGAAACAAACAAAGGCTCTCACTAATTTTTCGAGTCTCTCATACTCCTCAGATAGAGAAATAAAATTTTAATACAATAATTAGACTTCTAATGGATGCTGCGGTCCCACCGATATACGGCACCTCGCCTAACAGTTACTAGTGACACATCTACCAATGCATAGATAACTCTTTGTCCAAATACTTCTCTAAGTATATTGCAGCGACTTGATCCCTAAGTCATGTGGCTCACCTAACAGTTAATAACCACACTCCTTAGTTAAGTCCGACCCACCATTCACAAATGGATACAAAACCGTCATTGAATTCCTCACCTAACAGTTATTGGGCCCAACCCCATCTTTACCCAAAGGCATCTAATGTCAATAGAGTGGTTGTACCTTTCTGATGCAAGCGAACCATTGTGACCAGCCGAAAACTATCAATCCCAAAAAAGGCACCACATCTCTACAATGATGGAAGATCGGTAGACTAATATTTAATGAGGAGATTTAGGTTCAGATCTCTTCTAAGTTAGCATATCTGATGTCTGATTGGTCAGGTTCAGATCAGCACAATCTTATGTCTGACAAACCTAGTCGGCATGGGTGAATACAAATGACCAAGCAACCTTGTTCAATTAATAATCAACTAAATTGGTCAGATAAATGAGATAGGTGGGAGGGTACGCCGATGTTTGTCTTAAATACCATCAAAATGATCAGGTAAGTATGCTCCCAATTAAAAATCATCGATCAAAATACTAAACTTATCTTAAACACCAATTGATCAATCAGAATCAAATAGGTCAGTCTAGTTAATCGGACTCAGACTACTGAGCCAAATTTGATCTTGAGTCAATTAATTTATATCAAAATATAAATCAATGTAACCAACTACAACTAAACTCGATTTTGAGCCCTTTTGATCTAATCCTGATCAATAATTGATCAGGTTCGATCAATTGCTCAAATCAATAAGGATACTAGCCTGATCTAATCAATGATCTTAATTATAATTAAGTCACTAGACCTAATTTGTTCAATCCATACCCAAAGTCTCATATTTTATGCATTGAATTTTAGATCTTAAATTCTTAATTTTAGATCTTTTAAATTCAAATCTTAGCTCTTAATTAAGTGCATTATAAATATGAGTTTTAGTTTAGATGTCAAAATAATTTTTAATCTAAACTAATTTAGATTGTATCTCATACAATTTACTATCCGCAGAATCAAGTCGACTCGCCCTAGACCTCGAGTCGACTCATCATAATGAGTCAACTTAACTCTGAGATTGAGTCGGCTCACCTTTAACATATAGAAACCTGTAGACCATGACTCGTAGAATTGAGTCGGCTCATCTGCAAATGAGCCGACCCATCAAGGTCTCAAGTCGAATCCAACAAAAATGAGTCAACTCATCAAGCACTCGAATCAACTCGAATAAGAACTGAGTTGACTCCACAGGCATACCAGTCACAGTTTTAGAATTTCATATAAATAGAACTTAGGATTTTGGATCTAGAATTTTGCAGAATTAAGTTTCAGATCTTGTGTCAAAAACTATATATCACATATATCATTTTCTGATCTAAAACTAATAAAAACACATATCTAATACATGCATAAATAAATTTAAATCTAAAATATGTATTATATATAATTTTTATTTGCTATTCATCTTCATGAAAAATATCACAAGCGGTACCCCTACATGTCATAAAAAAATCTGTCGAATGGACAAAAGAGAAACTTTAATCCCTTCTTCTTCTTATGACCGGATGGTCATGATGATTATCTCAATCTGATTATTAGGCTACTAAACGATTAATCTAACATACCACATATGTAATCAATTAAAATTTAGATCTAATTATTTTTCATATATCACACATATGAACAATAATTCAAATCTATGCATGCAATCATATATCACATATATGAAATAATTTTAGCAACCAAACTAGATCCAAATTAAATCTTAATTAACATATTTAGATCTGAAACTAATTTCAGATCTGAACCACTTATGATTTATTTTAGATTTGAAATAATTTTAGATCGAAACAATCCTGTAATGTTCTACATCATTCTCAATCAAAGATTTATTTGAATGATGTCAATCATTAACTAATCTTCATATCTAATTTCTGTAAATCAGATTACAGATCTAAATAGTTTCATATTCATATCAAAACTCGTGGCTCTGATACTACTGTTAGAAAGTAGGGTGGTTTCGTACGTGTAATTTTAAAATTTTTTAACATAAAACAGACTATGCATAGAGAAATAAATTAAATTAAATATTTAATTTAAAATACACCAAATCAGATCTGAAAACCACACACCAGATCTTGACACAGACATATCACTAAAATATGAAATCAAAATAAAAGGTTAATAAAGTAAATTGAAGATCTGATCTTCATACCTTCGGATGCTGTGGATGTCCAGGATTTCAATCGTAGCCATGCAAGCTTCTAACCTCTGCTGATATCTACATGGAGATGCCTAATTGAAGCACCGAGGCTATCGATGTGCTAGCACCTTACAGGTCTCACTCCTCACTTGGATCTGAATCCTCTTCTAGAACTCGAAGAAGAACCCTGTTGCGCGAACCTTTCGTGCTGAACTTGAGAAAACTTTCACTACACGAGGAAGAGGAATAAGAACTCTTCTTTCTTTTCCCTATCTCTCTCTAATACCTTGCTTAGATCTGATCTAGATGATTATGTGGGCATGGAGGATGGAGGGAAGAAGGGAGGAGGGCGATAAGATTTCACGACCAGAAGAGATCATGCATGAAAAAATAGTGCACGACTTCATGCCCCTTTTTCAATTTTTTTGTCACACACAAATTAACCTCCAAATGCCTTACCTTATGGGATAGGATGCTCTTCCTAATTTGAATCAAATTCAAATAGAAAGAAGTATCCATATCAGAAAGAGAGACCTAAAGAGGTGGGATGCCAACAATTGGTGTCCCCACTTCCATTCACACACACAAGGGGTGTGGTCTACATTCTCATCAGATTTTTATCACACGAAAACCTCAATTCCCATGTCCTTACCTGATTAGGATAACCCTATTTGATTCAAATTCAAATAGGATAAAATCCCCAAAGAGAGAGACTCCTAAATAAGGTGGGGTGCCAACTATTGGCGCCCTTATACTTTCACGCGCGCAAGAGGAAAGGGGGCATGTCTCCATGCACGCCCTCCCTCTTTTCTATATAAAAATAAGAGAGAGAAGCCTAGTAAGCTTGGGCTCAGGTAGTCAACATCAATTGGGTCTAATTTGGATTCAATCTGATCCAATTCGAGCCTGATTCGAATCAAATTTGAAAGGCTGTCAGACCTGATCCAATCAGTATTGAAATCCAAGTCTGACTTGGATAATTAAATCTAATTAGTCTTAAATTAAATCAAATCAAATCAAATTAAATCTGATTTAAATTAATGAAGACTTGATCTCTAATATAATCAGATCCAATTAAATTATAATACTTGCAATTAAGTCCCTCTGCTAACAATTAGCAGTTGTTACATCTTAGCAGTTTTCAAATTCAAATCATCAATCCTATTGATAATTTGAATATGATCCAAATCGTTAATCAGGATATGCTTCTTTTGTGTGTAACCCATTAGATTCTATTCTGTTTGGTATTAAGATATACCGTGATCTCTATCACAGTATTATCGAAACTTCTTTCAATGGGCTGGAACGATTCCAACTCACCCTAACAAGAATCATTGAGCCAAAAATGATCTTATTGAGTTCTCACGATCCACCAATGATGCCTAGCGGCATATAGTGATAACCCAGCAGAACAGAAGAATGAACCCTTAGGTACAATTATCATGTGATATAGTCTCTCTATTATGAGTTCCGACTAGATGGAGGTCATGGAGAACTCGTCAAATTCCATCGTAAGTCATATGCTAGATTGGCTCAACTTGAGTTCTGTTGACCCCCTAAGTGATTTTAATGATGATCAAACATTGAAGCACATAATTACTAATATTTTTTTTAAGTACTGTAAAGATTGAAAGAAAGAGAGATCTTTGAACAAAATGAGATAGAAACTAAGTGAATTCATTATAGAGCCCAAGTGACATCAAATTGAAGCTAAAGTCAAGTGAAAAAGGCCTTGGGAAGGTTCGAGTCGACTTGAGAGAGTTTCAAGTCCACTGATACAGTTTGGACACTGGCACGTAGGCTTTGGATGGGGTCGAGCATGTTTCTATCCATTGAGATCGAGTCGACTCGTAGATTTTCGAGTTGACTCGAAAGTGGCAGCTGAGTCAACTCCGATGGATTCGAGCCAACTCCATCTCAGAGGTTTAAAAATTTTAGAGAGTTGATTTCTGACACTTGAGAGCGAGCAAACTCGAGGTGCAGTCGAGGCAACTCGAGATGCAGTTGAGGCAACTCGAGAAGACAGCCAAGTTGACTCGAAGACATCCGAGCCAACTCGAGATGCGACTGACAACCTTTAACGACTAGTTCTACAATTGTGCTAATTTATTTCAAAGACTATATCTCACCTCCAACAGTCAGAAACGGCTAGTTTTAGACTCCAAAAACTTCAAATTTTGTGAAAAAACTCTAAATTTAAGAAGAGGAGAAAAAGATTACTATTCCATTGAGGAAAGAGAGAAGAAAAAAATTTTCTAAACTTCCAGCATTCAAGAGAGCTCACCTAATTTCAACCAAAAATTTTTTGATTCTCTGAGAGCATTGAAGAGCTTTTGAAGAGCATTAACTCTAAGTATTCAAGAGGACAACTACTAAGCTACATTGACAACAAATTTGCTAAACCAAAGAGCCTCTTTTGTTGTAACTTTTCTATTCCTATTTATTTGCTATAATTAGTTTCAGTAGAGGGTAAAGCTAAAGGAAATGTTTAATTCATCACTGTAATTAGATTGTGGAGCCTTAGTCAAGGCATGTAAAGATTGTGATTAGAAAATCTAAGAGGAAACCAACTCGACTTGTGGATAATGAATCTGATTAAACTATCTAGCTGTAATCTTGAGGGATTATAATGAAATTTTAAGAGTCTTGCTTGGAGAGTGGATGTAGGTACGAAGTGTGCACCGAACCACTATAAAATTTTCTTATCTTTGTGTGTGTGCTTACCTTCTTCATATTTACATTCATACATAGCATTCACTATATCACCAATAGTAAACTAGTTATTTCAGCACATAGTTGTTTTAAGTTTTAAAAACCCAATTCATCCTCCCACCTCTTGGGTTGTTGGCTGGGCAATAATTGGTATCAGAGCAGGTGCTCCAATATTACTTGTTGACCTAACCATCAAGAGCTAAAGATCATGACAACCCAACTTAGAGGCTCACTTACCAAGGGGCAATCCATAAATAGGCCATCACTTTTCAATAGATCAAATTACAGCTATTGAAAAGCTCACATGTATATTTTTATACAAGCTTTAGATTATGATATGTGGAGTGTCATTATAAATGGACCGCACACTCTGACAATCATTGTAGATGGCATTCCTTCACCTAAGTCTGAGAAAGATTACGATGAAATGGACAAGAAACTTGCCCAACTTAATGCCAAAGCAATGAATATCCTTTATGTGCCCTTGATGCGAATGAGTTTAATCAAATTTTACTTATAATTATACAAAAAAATTTGAGATAGACTTGAGATCATGCATGAAGGAACCAGTTGTTAAGAATTGTATCTTAAAATCAATTATGTGATGATTGAGTTCATTTTTGTATATGAATTATTGATTAATAATAAAATTATTCTAATATTTTTTATCATAAAGTTACATCTTCCTTGAACTCTTGTGCTGTGATGAAGTCCTTAAAACTATGTTAGTGTACGATAAAGAAAGATTTATCATATAGTTCTTAAACATGTTCATGATCAAATGATACGTCATTACAGGACGATGATATTTATCGAGTGAAGATTGTTGTGTGCTATATGGATTGGTTGTCCTCTTAACGAAGAAGTATAGTGATATTAGTATGGCATATAGATGAGATGTAAGAGACATCATCACTGAACAAGTGACTCACCTACTGAGCATTCTGCTGTTAAGAACTACTCGCGAAGCACATGAGTATAAGTATCCTTCAGATCTGAGATCACCATAGTGACTTGCAAGCAACTCACTGTATTTTGGTGCCGGACTATCTAGATTTCTAACGTAGTGACAGAAGGCTATTGAGTACAGTCAAGTACTTGTGAAGTCTATGTGTGGATCAAGATGGGATTGACCCCTCTGGATTATTGGAGTTGATGTATCACTGTATTCAATTTAGTAAAATCTTGATCAAGATAGTCTATAAGATGGATTTGAAAGGTTGAAATATAATGTGGATAAAGCAATCTCGATTGACAGTTAACCTGAGACCATCCTAGAGTATTCAGGATCAAAAGGATAAATTATGCGATAACCATGTGTATGGGTTCTAGAATATTTTTTATGATAATTCGATCTATTTGAATGTCAGAAACTATTGCTAGATGGTATCTCGATTAGTGCAGGAATCGATTTCTGTGCTCCTGGCTTAGTGTTTGAACCTATGGAATCATACACACAAGTCAGACACCGTAGGAAAGTATTGATCTATGTTTATATGTCTAATTTGAAAGTATTTGATTTGATTGAACATATAAGCTAACTTAATTAAAATTAAGTTATGGATCAAACGAGATTGAAGAGTTGACTATATCTAGCTAGCACTATACATGAGGTTCATATTCGATCCCGAGGATGAACAGTTTCGAATCTATGATTCATGGAGCATATGAAAGATTGAATTTAAGTACTAATTAATTTTAGATTAGATCTGAATTAATCAGACTTGATTGGATCCAAAATTTCAAGTTAGACTTGGTATAAAAGTCTTAAAGAGTTTGGAATTAACAGTCTTTCAAAATTATTTCGAACCAGCTTCGAATTGAATTCGAATCGGATCTATTTTGGATGAGATATGAAAAATCCTACTTGCACTAAGATTCTCCTCTCTTATGGGCCGACCAACATCTAGAAGCTTCCTCATTGTAGGCATCCCATGTGGGTGAGAGATTGGGTGCAATGTGGTTATCATATGTGATGACAATACTATCTCATGTAGGAATCTTTCTTTCATGAGTATTGGACTGATTCAAAGTATGTTTGAGTTAGAAGTTCTATACTTATTGAATTATAAAATTTATCTATAAATAGAGAGGGTCTCTACCTATGGATACATAGCAAACAAATCAGATTGAGAGAAGAGAGAAAGAGAGAGAGGTGTGAGAAGAGAAAAGCCCTTCCTTCTTCTCCTTGGCCTCTCCCCTTTGGTGCCACCCCTCCTCCCTTGCCGTGGGCTCTCTTGTGGCCATTCTCCTTGTTAGTGTGAGGTGTCACACCAGCACATCTTCTCCCTCGTTTGATTGGATTACGAAGGCGATTTGATCAGAGTTCATTCCACTTTCCTTTGGTATTTGGCATGTATATAAAATAGAGGGTCTGCACTTTCAGGCCTCTGTGAAGGTTTGATTCCAAATTTTTGAAGATTTAATCTTTGGTTCTGTTGCTAATCAGGTAAGGATTGGATCTTTATTTATGTAGATTAATAAAAATATTTAGATACAACCTAGGCTATCCGAAGAGAAATAGTTTTCCTTCTCTTCACTAATCAAGTGAAAGAATCTAAGATCAATATGTTTGTCCATCAATATGAGCTGTTTAAAATGGATTCAACTGAATCTATTACTAGCATGTTTATTAGATTTACTGACATTATCAATGAGCTTAAAAGTCTAGGAAAATCCATACTAATAGTGAATTAGTGAGAAAGATTCTTAGGTCGCTGTCAAAGATGTGGGAAGCAAAGATAACAGCTATCCAAGAGGTGAAGGATTTGAACAAGCTGCTACTTGAGGAGTTTATTGGATCGCTGATGACACACGAGCTAGTGATGGGGCAGTACTTGAAAGATGAGAGCCAAAAGAAGAAAACCATTATGTTGAAATCCACTACAGCTGAGGAAGATGAAGGGCAATCCATCGAAGTTGAAGATGATGAGGATATGGCCCTACTGATCAAAAATTTAAGAAGTTCATGGGAAGGAGAAGATAAGATTTTAGGAACAAAAATCTATCCAAGGGTGAGCCAAGTAGAGAAAAGAAAAGAAAAAAAAAGAAGCCACCTTTGTGCTACGAGTGCAAGAGATCGGATCACTTCAAGACTGATTGTCCAACCTTGAAGAAGACCTTTAAAAAAAATAAGAAGAAGGCAATGGTCACAACATGGAGTGATAGTGACGAGTCGAGCTCGGATAAGAAGATCCAAAATGAAGCCAACTTGTGTTTCATAGCACAAGAGGATGAGGTAAATTCAGAACCTTCTCTAGAATTTACATTCGATGAACTTCAAGATGTATTCCATAATTTAATGAAAGATTTTAAGAAGATAAGTATGAAAAATAAAAATCTAAAAATAAAGAATGAGGTATTAATTAAGGAAAAGGAAGAAACCCTCGTAAACTATAACAAATTGAAGAAAAAAAAGAACTCTAAAAGGAAAGTAGACAAACTAAAACCATTAGTTGACATATTTACTTGTAATAAATTGTAAATGATACTAAACAATCAAAGAAGAGTTTATGATAGGGCTGGTCAAGGATATAAACCAAGTAATAAACAAAAATTTCTTAAGAATTTTTTCATTGCATCATCATCTACTAGCAGCATCTCACATATCACTTGCTTTAGTTGTGGTAGAGTAGGACATAAGGCTTTTATATGTAATACAAGAAAACTAAATAAAAAAATAATTAAAAAATTTAGATTTCAAAAGGAACCATAACTGCTAACTCTAAAAGACCCAAGAAAACTTGGGTACCTAAAAAAGTTACTTGATTTTTTTGCAGGAATATCTTGCAGCCAATGAATCAAAAAGAAATAATATTTGGATAGTAGCTATTCAAGGCATATGACAAGTGATAAGGAGCAGTTCTTCATCCTTGAAAAGAAGGAAGGAAGAGTAGTCACATTTGGTGACAACGACAAAGAAAAGATTATTGGTATTGATAAAATTTAGATTACCCCCACTATCTTCATTGATAATATTTTTTAGTTGACAACTTAAGGCATAACTTACTTAGTATAAGTCAATTATGTGATAAAGATTTTGAAGTAATATATAAGTTATCTTCATGTATAGTCATTAGCTTTTTTGATGATAGTATCAAATTTATGGCACATAGGTGTGGCAACATTTACTTAATTGATCTGGATGAGATAGTCATGAAAAGTGGACAATGCCTTATTGCTAATAATGCCAAAATCAAAGAACTAGTTGGCTATGGCATCGGAGATAAGAACATGCAAGCATGCATACTTTACCTAATTTAGCTGTAAATGACTTAGTTAAAGGATTACCTAAGTTAAATTTTGAATATGATCATATTTGTGATGCTTGTCAACTAGAAAAACAAACTAGAAAGAGTTTCAAATCTAAAAATATAGTTTTAACTTCTAGGCCACTTGAATTAATTCACATAAACTTATTTGAACCAACTAGGACCATAAGCCTAAGTGGTAAGAAATATGGACTTGTGATTGTAAATGACTTTTCAAGATTTATATGGATTTTATTTTTAGCACATAAAGATGAAATTTTTTTATTTTTAAAATTTTATAAAAAATTTAATAAAAGAATACTACAATGGTTTGTCTTTGTAGTGATCATGGAACAGAATTTAAAACTAAATTTAAAAATTTTACAATGAAAATGGTATTAAACATAATTTTCTGCATCCAGGATCTCATAACAAAATGATGTAGTGGAAAGAAAAAATAGAATCCTAGTAGATATAACCCATACCATATTGTGTGAAGAAAATTTATCCAAATATTTTTTAGCTGAAGCTATCAACATAGCATGTTACATCCAAAATAGAGTTTCAATCCAACCTATTTTAAAGAAAACCCCTTATGAGCTTTGAAAAGGAAAAGACCCAATATTAACTATTTTCATATTTTTAGTTGCAAATACTTTATTCATAATAATGAAAAAAATAATTTAGATAAATTTGATACTAAGTCGAATGAGGGTATCTTTCTTGAATACTCCATATCTAACAAAGTATACAGGATCTTCAACAAACGCACCTTGATTGTTGAAAAATCTATTCATATCATTTTTAATGAAGCTAACAATTCTTCTTCGAGAAAGGAAGACTTGCTTGATGATGATATAGATATCTTAAAAAATAGATTGAAGGAGCTCAATTTGAAAGAAAAATCAACCCAAAGAGAAGATGAAGCAACAAAAGATGTTGGACAAGAGAAGAGTGCTGAACAAGAGATAACTAGGGAGCATAGTGATCTATCCAAAAAGTGGAGGTATGTACATAACCATCCAAAAGATCTTATTATTGGTGATCCTTCATAAGGGGTAAGAACTAGAGCTTCATTCAGAGATACTTTTGATTACCTTGCTTTTGTCTCACAAATTAAACCTAAAAGTATATAAAAGGCTGAAAATAACTCTAACTAGATGATTGGCATGTAAGAGAAACTTAATCAATTTGAAAGAAATAATATTTGGATCCTAGTTAGTAGACCTATTGACCACCCTATAATTGGAACAAAATAGATTTTCAGAAATAAATTAGATGAACATGATAATGTAATTAGAACAAAATTAAGCTAGTAGCTAAGGGATATAATCAAAAAGAAGGGATTGATTTTGATGAAATATATGCTCCTATAGCAAGATTAAAAGCCATTAGACTATTACTTGCTTTTGCTTACTATATGAACCTTAAATTATTTCAAATGGATATAAAGAGTGCCTTCTTGAATGGTTAGTTCTCTGAAGAAGTATTTGTAGAACAAACCCCAGGATTTGAAAATCACTCTTTTCAAATCATGTGTTTAAATTGAATAAGGCAATATATGGATTAAAATAAGCACCTAGAGCTTGGTATAAAAGATTACGTAGATTTTATTGGATAACAAATTTAACAAAGGTAGTGTAGATACAACATTATTTTAAAAAAAAAATAATACCTTCTTGTAGTTCAAGCATATGCAGATGATATCATTTTTGAAGCTACTAATGAGGATCTTTATCAATAATTTGCTGAGTTAATATAGGAAGAATTTGAGATAAGCATAATGAGGGAGCTGACCTTCTTCCTTAGACTTCAAATCAAACAAAAAAAGGTATCTTCATCAACCAAACCAAGTATGTGAGAGAAATGCTTAAAAAGTTGGTATGGAGAATGCAAAGGAGATCGACACACCAATGAGCCCCACATATAGACTTGACAAAGATAAAAATAGTAAAAGTGTAAATGAAAAGCTCTACAAAGGTATCATTGGTTCTCTACTCTATTTAACTGCAAGTAGGCCGATATTTTATTTAGTATTTGCATATGTATAAGATTCCAATCAATCCTAAAGAATCACACATGTTAGCTGTTAAGAGAATATTTAAATATCTTGTTAACACTCAAATCTTAGGCATATGGTACTCTAAACAATCTATACTTAATCTACAAGGATATTCAGATGCTGATTATAGAGGATGTAGAATAGATAGAAAGAGCACTAGTGGCACGTGCTAATTTCTTGGATTAAACTTGATCTCTTCATATAGCAAAAAGCAAAACTCCATAGCTTTATCAATGGCTGAGGCTGAATGCATTGCTGCGAGAAGTTGCTGTGCTCAAATACTATAGATTAAGCAGCAACTCGAAGATTTTAGAATTAAGCAAAATAAAATACCAATAAGATGTGACAACACCAGTATCATAAACTTAACTAAAATTTAATTCAGCATTCTAAAACTAAGCATATTAAAATTAGACATCATTTCATTAGAGATCATATGCAGAACAATAATATTGTGCTTGAATTTATTTCAACTAAAAATCAATTAGCTGACATTTTACTAAATCATTAAATGAAGATAGATTTTCAAAAATTAGGGGTGAACTTGGAATCTGTGATCTTTTTGAAATTAAATGGATTATTTTATGTATTTGATGTATTTTACATTTTTTATACTATTTATATTAATTTCTTTGAGTCAAGTCTGTTCAGAAAATTAGTTTCATATCTGATCTGAATTCATTTTCTGATACTGTGCTCTAGTCGACTCGTAGAAGTCTTGAGTCAATTTGGTGCTCGAGCCCACTCCAAAAGGAGTCGAATCGAATCGAATGTCGCAGACTCAATTTTTTTTAACAAGGACCATAAAACCTTTTACTTTAACCTTTCTCCTATTCTCCGAGCTCTCGAGTCCTCTCTTGTCGAAACCCCTCCCAACTCCCTCCAATCCTTCCAATCACTATTCCATTCCCCTTTTCTTGAAAATCTGAGATTCAAATGGCATTGAAGAGGAAGATGGCTACTGGCAAGCATCCCAGCAGCTCTCAATCAGCTCAAAAAAGGTCTAAGCTATAGAAAAAAGCTCCACAAGGGTCGTCGCCCGTTCCTCACCCTCCTCCTCATCAATTCGTGGCTACTAAAGCTGTCCCAACTAGAAGAAGGATGGATATCGACTTTCTGGATGGAGAGCATTTTTTAATTTATACTTGGATCAGGCAACAAGGGTGGGACAAGCCGTGCACGCTCGAGGTACCCATTTATTCCGACCTTGTTAGAGCCTTCTTTGAGAATATACGATTTCAAGGGGAGACTAGTTTGGAGTCGATGATGAAAGGAGTGAATATTACCCTAGATGAGAGGATTTTAGGATGGTTATTGGAAGTACCTAGGTAGGAGATCTGCAATTTAGACCTAGATGATAAAACAGAGGCCTTGAAATGTATTTGGAAAGAAAAATGTGGCAAACATTGATGAAATTAAAGTCAAGCAGCTATATGTTGAGCTGAGGTTGCTGTGCAGTATAGTAACTCACTGTATTTATTCTAAAACTGGGTGATATGATTGGGTAGAAAAAGAGAACTCACTGTGATGTACTATATGGTTCAAGGGACAGAAATGAACTTGCCAGCCATGATGCTTCAAAACATCAAAGATATGGCAAACTAGTACCAGACATGTTTGCCTTATGCGATGGTGTTTACATTGATCTTCAAGAAGTTTGGAGTCAAATTAGATGGAGAAGACTTTAAGGATCTTAAGCACTCAAACTATTTAAATGAGGACACTCTTCACCGAATGAAGCTTGAGAAGAGGGAGACAGATGGGTAAGAAGAAAATCTGGATAAGAGGATACGGAGCGAGAGTGAGAAGTGCCTGAGCCTGAGATATAGGATGAAGCTAGGTCTAGGCCATCTTCTCCAGCAGCAGCACCAGATTCAACAGCACTAACAGAGGCTCAGTTCTTCACCCTAGGATCCCCCCACACTTCTCGAGTGCAGCAGAGTCACAATTTTCTGCAAAGGGATTGCTGATCAGGTCTTGGATAGGATAGGAAGGATGCTTGATGATTTCAATTCTCAGATCCTTCAGAGCCACAAAGCACTTTGTGAGGACACACAGACTGAGTTTCGACAGCTTCATGGACAGTTGCTGAAGATCACCTTGAGACTTGAGAGCTTAGAGAGAGTCACAGATTTCAGGACTGACTCTTCATCCTTCAAGATTGATGTTTCTGCTCTTTGACAGTACATCTTTCAAAGTTTGGAGGAGATAAAAATTTCTTCTGAGGGGCAGTATGATTTTATCATGCATTATATGAGTGTCTTGTCCTAAATATTGATATATTCGAGAAACGACAGCATGAGACAGTTGAGAAAGTTGGTTAGATGAAAGTTGAGGTTGTCAAAATTTTGAGAAGGGCTAAGAAGATCATGGTGTCACAGCATGGCAGTGCAGAGCTACTTGTCGCTGCACTTCGATGAATTGAGGAGCATTTTGGGTCAACTATGGTCTCGGATGTCCCCATCTACCACTCAGACCAGACCTTCCCCTATCCAGCCCTCCACTTCTTCTACTAGACCTCCTTTCAGTGCCACTGTCTGATCTGACACTGGCTTTCCTCCACTTCACCTTGGATCTTTTGCTCACACCCGGAGCAAATCAACCACTCCGCCTTCCTCCTCATCATCTTATCCTCCTGAACCTATTATTGAGGAGGTTCTAGATGAAGACTAGAGTCTTTACCTTAGGTTATCCTAAATCTAATTTTATGTTTTGGCTATATTCTTGTAATGGATGTTGTATTGTTTGGATATCCTATTTTGTAAACAATACAATCTATTAATGAATATTTATCTCTCTTTATCTTATTGTGTACTATTCTGTCTTCTTATGTTGTATTGTGTTTCCATGTGAATGACTTTTATAAATGTCTCCTTTCAAGTTACACACTGTAGACTGGACAGCACACCTTGTAAGAAATTATTAATTAGAATTACATCAAATTAAACAAGCAAGTCTAGCCTAAAAATTAAATTGAAAAGGTAAACCTACCAAAGATCTCTTGTTACACTTACATCCTAATTCTCCTCATGTGATTTTGATGATGACAAAAGGGGAGAATTAGTAAAAGAATAGACAATGCATTTAGTAGAGAAAAATGGACAATGCATCATAAGGACAATTTAAAATTAAAAATTTGATTTAAGCATAATCTAAGGACAATGTAAAAATTTGAAAATTTGATTTAAGCATAATCTAAGGGGAGCACAATTGAAACTTGAAGCATAATGTAAGGGGAGCATTATTGAAAATCTGAAAAACTTGAGGCATTTGATTGCCTTGTAATTATTTGTACATATTGTATATCTTGTTTATATTAATTATTCTTTAATGAGTGCTTAATATTTTTCATCATCAAAAAGAAGTGATTGTTGACCCCTAAGTGATTTTGATGATGATCAAACATTCGAGCACATAATTACTAATATTTCCTTTTAAGTGTTGTAAAGATTGGAAGAAAGAGAGCTCTTTAAACAAAATAAGGTAGAAATCAAGTGAATTCATTATAGAGCCCAAATGACATCAAATTGGAGCTAAAGTCAAATGAAAAGGCCTTGGAAAGGGTTTGAGTCGACTCGGGAGAGTTTCGAGTCGACTTTGGCACAATTTGGGTACTGTTACGTAGGCTTTGCATGGGGTCAAGCAAACTTGGAATCATCCAAGTGGACTCCATCTCAGATGATAGAAAGCATATTTCTATCCACTGTGACTGAGTCGACTTGCAGATTTTCAGGTTGACTCAAAGGTGGCAGCCGAGTCAACTCTGATGGATCCGAGCTAACTCTATCTCAGAGGTCCAAAAATTTTAGAAAGCTGATTTCGAGCATCTGAGAGTGAACAAACGCGAGGTGCAACCAAGGCAACTTAAGAAGACAGCCGAGTCGACTCGAAGGCATCCAAGCCAACTCGAGATGTGACTGATAGCTTTTAACGGCTAGTTCTGCAACGGTGCTGATTTGCTCCCAACGGCTATATCTCACCTCCAACAGTCAGAAATTGTTAGTTTTGGACTCCAACCACTTCAAACTTGATAGAAAAGCTCCAAATTTAAGAAGAGAAGAAAATATTACTGTTCTATTGAGGAAAGAGAGAAGAAAAAAAATTCTGAACTTCCAGCATTCAAGAGAGCTCACCTACTTCCAACCAAAAATCTCTTAATTCTCTGAGAGCATTGAAGAGCTTTTGAAGAGTATTAACTTTAAGCATTTAAGAAGATAACTACTGAACTACATCGGCAACAAATTTGCTCAACCAAGGAGCTTCTTTTGTTGTAACTTTTCTATTCCTGTTTATTTACTGTAATTAGTTTCAGTAGGGGCTGAACTAAGGAAAGGTTTAATCCACCTTGTAATTGGATTGTGGAGCCTTAGTCAAGGCGTGTAAAAGTTGTGGTTGGTAAACCTAAGAAAAACCAACTAGGTTTATGGATAGTGAATCCGATTAAAACTATTTAGCTGTAATCTTGAGGGATTATAGTAAAATTTTCAAGAGTATTGCTTGGGGAGTGGATGTAGGTGCGAGGTATGCACCAAACCATTATAAAATTTCTTTTATCTTTGTGTATATGTTTGCCTTCTTCATATTTGCATTCATACATAGCATTCACTGCACCATCAATAGTAAACTTGTTATTTCAGCACATAGTTGTTTAAATTTAAAATCCAATTCATCCTCCTCTTGGGTTGTTTGGCTGGGCAGCAAGTTCATTTGTAAATCCCATAAAAACTCTTTTTCAGTATTCATACTCGCTCTGGTCAAAGATTTTCTGAACTCAGTCTCGCGAATCGCATAGGACTTCTCCTTTTCTATCAAGATCGATAGATTCCATCTAAGTACATTCTACTCAAAACAGCGAATCTGAACCTACTATAGCTAACATACACAGTAAGGATCTGAATGACTAAGGATCAAAAAATATGCAGTCAAACTAAGTAACCTCGCTGTGAATAGCCAACACATCGTAGGTCAAAAGATCAGTCACATCACTACAGCATCGAAAAAAACACTGATGAGTGAGTAGATATCCAAGTGATTTCTCAGTGCAAGCTGTTCTCTGACAACCATCTACACTCCCACCCCAATATTTCTACACTGCAGACTTGAGATTCATCTATCTAGAAGGGAGGTGATCCATGCATCGATCTAACCAGATCGATCATTATCCTCTGTGATGATCCTCCAATCAAAAATATTTAGAAATTAATCACTAATGATATATATTTCAAATTTTTAACACTTTAAGAATATACAAATTATTTTATTAATTTTAGGATAAATCGTAGATACATACAACATGATTGATAATAAAAACTGCTCGATAAGTATAAATATGTCCTAAAATTATGGTATGCGTCAGCCAAGATTGACTTCAAGAGTATACATCTAACAAGAGCAAGACACCCAAGATTTTTGATGAAATTGCCAAGTTAATTGGTTAGAATAAATTAAATATATTAAGCTTTTAAAATATAAAATACTATATATAAAGTAGAAAATATATAATTATTAATATTTTTATTTTAATACCATTTTTAAATTATATGGATGTTTAATATATAAAAAATATGCATAATATTTTTGTTATTTTAAATAGTAAAATTTTGGAAATTATTCAAAAGAATGAAAAGAAAAATTATTTTTCTTGTTTTCTATAAAAGAAAAAGAAATATTATCAAAATATCAAAGTTTGCTTGAAATGATTGTATTTTTTTTTTGGTAGGATGAAATGATTGTATTTAATTGCATGGGCATACTTTATAAACTAGCTTAGAATCCCATGCGATGCATGGGATGTGATTTTTTAACTAATATTAGATTTTATTTATCTACTTTATTATATTTATTTCGAGGATAATAACTTAGGAGAGATGAGCATCAAAATTAACGACAATTGGTTAGCATTGGAGGATGATTATTCAAAGAAATAGTTGCTTGCTAATTAGTAATCCAAAATAAATACAACAATACTAATCAAAATGAAGATCATTAGGAAAACATGTTAAACTCTTTCAGATTTATATAGCATGCCTAAGAATAATAAAAATGGATAGTAACATCTTCAGATTTAGCACCTTCATGCAGACTGTTTTCCTTTTTTTGATGATCATAAATTTTAGATCTCAATGGTTATCGGTTACTCTTATTTTAGTGGATAAAAATTAAATGATTAGATTTAGTAAGATGCATAGAGGCTTCTATGGCTGGTAAAGACAGGTCTTATAGAGATTTAAGTTATGTTATCCTCATGTATCAACATGACAGTTTAGAAGATGGAACTTAGCTTGGTGCAAATCTCAGGCCATGGATTTGGTATCATATTCACATTATAGCAGAAAATCCTACAAAATATAATGCTTCTACCAAGATTAAGCTCTCAAAACCAAGGGACCAGCTCACACCGCCACACCTCACACAGAATCCCATATTCTCCAGAGAAACCCTAATCGAAACCTAAGAAACCCTCCATGAGATCTAGATGGAGTTCGGGGTGGCGGAGAGGGAGATGGAGATCTGCTCCAGCTCGAAGCCCGATGCCTCACCCTGGAGTCAGAGTTCGGTAGGTGCACAATGCCGCTGCAGAACCCCACGCTATCCAGTGGTGACATCACCGAAACGAACGGCCTATCTGCATCATCGGGATCCCGCCAGCACCGCCTCCGACCATTGTCAATGCCATGATCACCACCGCAAGCAGCAGCATCCATCGACATTTCCCCATCTCAGTTCGAACACACGAATCTAGACTGCTCTCCATCACCGTCACCATCAGATGGGAGTCTGAATCAGGTGGGAGGCTTGCAGCAGCCGAATACCGAAGCTTAGGCGATGGCTAGGGTTTTCTCCACCTCCCCTCCACGGCCTCTCCTCCTCCTCACCATCACCACCAGGTGCATCAGGATCACCGCTCCCTTCCCACTACCTTCTCTGTTCACCTTCCTATCTCCCCTGTCAATCACCACTGGTGGGCGTCGGAACTTCCCTATCGGCGATTTAGGCTTCGCAATCAGCTTCAGATTCGGCTCATCCGACCTCCGATCCTCTCTCGAGTTTTTTTTTAATATCGCAGAAGATGGAGAACTGTAAAGAGGCACGTGGCACAAAACCCTTTATTCATGTGTCAAACGAAGATGAATCAATCAGGTTGCTCCATTTTAATATATATATATATATATATATATAT
>KE505502.1:91564-104073 GCA_000441515.1 Elaeis oleifera
ATATATATATATATATATATGATATGTTCAATCATTATGGTGCGACAACTCAAAATTATGCCTCAATGATTAATGGGAGTTTGTACCAGAAAGAGATTCTTAGGTTCAAGTCAATATCATCGGAGTTACTGGTATTTTAGAAAATCATTTTAGGCAACCCAATTTTCACCAAGTTGAGCGTACCGAATCAATTATCAAACATGATCAGATTGATTTTTCAGTTGGATTGATTACCTGACTCTAATAATTAATTACGATGACACGGCAATTGCTGCCTTTTAACTATATCATTTTAATTCAAATAATGAAAAAGAAGGCTTTTAAGGCTATCTAATTCTATTAGGATATAAGTATTTTAAAAAGATAAAAATAGTTCAATGGGGCTTCTAATAACCATTTATAAAAATAAAAGTTGTTTAAAAATAGAAGTGGAAGTATATATTTTATAATTGTTGACAGCTGTGTCATCATCTTTCTACATGACAAGCCTTCAACAGAACAATTATTTGTCACCCAACATCTATTTATGGTGATTGAAGTTGCTTGGAGAAATAACATGTCGTTGGATGTGATGAACATGCTTTCATAGATAGTGGCCAATGGTCGTGCTTCCTTCCAGATTAATATGCATGAGGTTGCAATGACATTTGGGTGGATCAGTGTTAAAGGTGTTCATTGGTCTTCCAGATGTCTTATGCTACACCAGCTAATTTTGAAGCGTTAACTTTCATGGTTATTCAAACATAGCTTTCAACATAGGCTTATGATCCTTGTAAGCTTTCAAGAGTAGTTTTCCTAGAACTTTTTCTTACTTTAGTTTACTTATGGTTTGGATATGTCGCAAGTATCATGTCCTTCATTTTTATCATATATCTTTTTACGCTTTCATCTTTCTATCTTCCCACGTCGGTTTTAATCTTCCATCTCTCTAATAAACACAATACATATATGTAAGGCAGCAATATTTTTTTAATATTTCATCAGACACTTTTAAAACACTGCATGATTGCTTCTATCTTAAATTTATCTCTTGCAGTATTGCTCAACGCCTACCGATTGAAAGATATACTCAATCAAAATCTTATCTTAAAAGGAAGATTTTCTTTGACGAGATCCATTTGGGAAACAAATTGGGTTGTCATGTATGGCTACTGCAATATTAAGAAGAATGGAGTAGGGTACAATATTAAGATCCAAGAACCTTCAATGAATCATGATCCTTGGAGCTAAAATGCATGCCCAAATCTACCATTCGTCTTAGGGTTGCAGTCACGGTATGTGGTGACCCAAAAGCATTCCCCTCATTTGAGGACCAAACATTGTTGAACCCTCAAGTCTAGGAGGCATAATGAATCCATCGGTAGTGGTGGCATCTCATAGTACTATTTGTGTGCTTTGTTTGGGCACCTAACATGCTGAGCAAAGACCCTACGAGGAAGTTATGACCTTCGAAAGTTATGCTTCCTCATCAAATCTTGGATGTGATAAATCTTGCTCTCAAACACTATCCAAACATGTCTGCAGTGGCCAAATTAACCGATAATAAGTCTTGTGATCCTCTTACATCATGTATCAAATACAGTTAATATGGTGACATATCGACAGGGAGATGATCTTTTCAGCGAGAAATCTATCAAGTATAATTGCAATAATAAGTTTTTCCCACTCTTCAAAAGCATGATCTTCAATTCCATTATTGTGTGGTAAATTTTTCAGTCATCCACTCCATAGAACAAAAGAAGTAGAACAAAGATCCAACAGAGAGAGAACTCCGTGGTTCAATTGTTAGAGTGGGGACTGGAAGACACTAGTGTTGCCATAGCAAACTGGGCTAGGAAGATGAGGTAGGTAATTCAGAGAGCAGAAATTCTGCTATTGCCATTCCAGTAGGAGAACATATAAGAGACTCTCTGTTCTGGCCATCTAACACAAGATCAAGCAATGGCCTCCTTAAACACCAATAAAATATTAGTTCCACAAATTGAACTAAAAGAGTAAAAGAAAACAGGGAAGCATCTGACATATATCCAAGTAGAGTCTACCATGTCTAGCTCAAGCTTATAATCTACTAAATTTAACAAAATGTTTCAGAGATCCCATATGGAGACAGGCAAGCTTAGCTCTTCATGCAAATTGTCGACAGGCAACCCGCCATCCTCGATGACCAAGTGGTCCTCCAAAGCCCGCATCTCAACCAACGTGTCCCAATCGAAGTTACCCTCGTCAAAACTGAGCATCTCCGAAGCCACCCACTGCTTTCCTGTGTGGGAACGACCATTGCCAAGCTTTCGGCACCCTCATCGGCCGCCAGTTGTCTCTTCTCTTCTTTAAGCACACCTAGCTGCTGAAGGAACTCCTTCAGATCAATCTGAGGCTTCTCTGCTTGATTCAATAGATTCCTCTCAAGTGGTGTGACACCCGCTTCTGCCACTCTCATGTTAGAGTTTTCCCACAGAGTTTTCTCAACTGTGGCCGCCGGTAGTGGTTCCAAACTCTGAAACAAACTAGGACAAGAAGAAGAAGAAGAAGAGGAAGACACAGAAGAATAAGAAGAAGAAGAAGAGAATCTTGAGTCCTTGAACTCTTGAAGCTTTTGATGGATGATATGAACGTTGTGTTGAGCACCGAGGTTAAGAAGGCCATAAGAGGGGATCATGGACGTGAAGTTCTTGGAAGGGAACCATTTGAACCTATGCGGTTGCTTGCCAGTGATGGCGGAATTGATGTCGGAACGGAGGTGGGGCAGGTTGAGGTAGGCATCAGGGCCGTAGAGCCGGCGGGCAGCCTCGTCGTAGGCCATGGCGGCCTCCTGAGCAGTGGAGAAGGAGCCAAGCCAGAGCCTGGTGCGCTTCTTGGGCTCCCTGATCTCGGCCACCCATTTGCCCCATGTCCTCTGCCTCACTCCACGGTACTCGCAGGAGGCGTTCTGGGGCCTCCCTTGCCTCTTGTGGGGCCTTTCTTCCATGGCTTCAGAGGGGATTTTCTCAGGTTATCCATGGCAGGCTTTGGGAAGGAGGAGGGGGGGAGGGGAGGTTGGTATGATGTGGAGCGGAACAGAGAGGGGAAAGTGAGGTGGGGAGTGGGGAGGGCGCGGGGATATGAAGTGAGAGGAGAGGCGTTTGGTTTAAATGTTGTCACGGTTGGAGATGGTCTCCTTTGAAGGCATGTGACCGTTAGCATCTCGGGCAGGACTTTTCCAATTTAAAAAAAAAAAACTTAGCCCAAGAGGCCAAATAATGAGCATGGTTTTTGCCGTGGTAAGCACATGAACACCTACGTTGGATTTGGATAACAAACAATTGAACTTTTTACGGTTTAAAGCACATGCACGATAATTAAACACATTAATTTCAAACTAGCATGTCAATTGCATGATAAGTTTGGATCCCCTTTTGATCGGATTGGACTCTACAGGTGCAGTATCAGCTTCACAATCACATGCACCATCCATGTATTATGCCGCGGCCATACTTACATAGGTCCCATGATGTACATGGGACAACATGACAGGATCATGCAATCAAAGACGTCACATGCATCAGATATGTATGATCATGCTAGGGAGATAGGATCTCTCCTATTCAAATATGGATGGAGATATAGAGTAATTTTTGCAATACACTAACTCAAACTATCCGTAGAAAATAATAGAAAATAATATAATTTAACAAAAAAATTCTTGTTCATTTTCATTTACTGATTAATGATAAACTGGCACATAAAATTTTATTTATATCATAATATTGCAATTTTCAAATTGGGGTGGAATGTCTCTTCTAATTAAATATAAAAATATCATACTATAATAAGGAATTATATTGTAGTGAAGCTTATTCACGTGTTACATTTTGAGTTTTATATTAACTTTTCTTCAACCATATCATCTTATTCCTCTCAATTAAAAATATATCTAATCAAATTTATTCAAGAAAGAAGTTTACATTAGCTCTCCTATTTGAGCACCAATATGAACTATTATATCAAATTACAGGTTGTTCCACCCTCTTAATGCTTGTTAAGTGTGTCATTTGGTTCTTGGCACACTCAAAATGAATTTTGGCATCCAAAATTATATTTCACAATCAAGTGTTAGATGTGACCGATCTTGCTCCTAATTAGTCTCGTCCTAACCTATCCAAAATAACCAAACTGGTCCACAAGAGGAATAGTGATCCTCCCAAATAAAGTCAACCTTGAATTGAAGGGGATCATATCCCATGTGCATGCAGGACCAAAATCAGTGGGTGAGAGGATGTGTCGATAGGCTTTAGGTTAGGCTAGACCTCTTATGGGAGATCAACAACGTTACAATAAAAATATTCAGCCAAAGTACTATGTTAAGTTCAACATGGATTCCTATACAATCAACTCAAGAAAATGATAAGAGAAACAATCTTCAAGGAGGCAATTTTCTTAAGAAACTAATTAAGTGTTTAGTGAAATGATTTAATGATTATTTTATAAATAATTTATCCTTACAGAAATTCAAATAAGTTTTTTTCTGGAAAAGAGTTAAAATCTTCTACGGCAACAAGCAATTGAGTAGTTATCTATCCAATATTTAAATATATCCTTTTAATACTTATTTCATTAGGTAAATACCTTTAGGAACTTCTAGGCAAATATTTTAAAGTTGATCAGGTAGAAAGGAAAGAGGCATTAGCCCACAAGGAGTCTAGTTAATTTCATTTACCAACAATGAAACAAATTAGCATGAAGTTTATGCATTAAAAAAGGGCATAAATATTGCACAAAACAAAGAATTAGAAAATTGTGTTCATTTTCGAGAGTTCTGTTGTTGTTGTTATTATTATTATTATTATTATTATTATTATTATTATTATTATTTGAATGACATAAGTATGAAGGCTAAAAAGCAAAATCAAGTCATGTTGGATGGCTAACTAGTAATGGTGGAAACAAGCTGAACACAAGCCAATCTAGTTCTAGCTCTAGCCTGGTTCATTTACCATTCGAGCCACATTTGAGCTAGCTCATTTAATTTCAAACTAAGCTAAAGCTAATCATGAGCAACATGTTCAAATGATCTAGTGTAGTCTATGGTCATTCTATTAGAATTTTATGATTTTCAATTTGGAAAAGGTTCAAACTTTTAAACCCCATGTTTGCCGATCGGATTGTAGCCCAAGTAGAACGAGACTTTGTTTCCATGCGATGGACTCGGGTTCGAAATGCACGCATATTGATTAAATGAGGGAGCGGATGCCCTATGCCTTGGTCGATCATATGGGAAGTCTATCTAGTCCACTTAGTGACCCGATCGGCATCGAGGTGACGTACTCACACGAAGAAGAGGAATCTTTCTATTTGGTGGGGAGAATCGGCCACTTTGAGTGTCCTGTGGTAGGGTCTTGTGACTTAGGTGAGTCGGTCATAAGGCGAAACCATTCGAATCGAACATTCTTGACCTCTATGGTCATGCCCAAAAAGATTGCAACATGGGATGCCCGCCCGCCTCCCCCCCCCAACCTTCCTTCTTAACAACAAAAAAAAAAGAAAAAAAGAGAGACCATGTTTAATCATCATATAATGGATATTTAAATGCAAGCACACTTGCATTAATTGAAGTCTAGGAGTCTTAGGCCCAGCTGGGCCTCGTGGGTGTTAGGCTGGCAACCACAGATCAAGTGCTCGCTTGTGCAACCGGACATGCCATGCATGCATATGATGTTACAGATTTCAAAATCTTTGATAGACATCCTTATGATTTCCTTTTTGCAAATTTCAAGTTTAAATATCAATCTGAATTTGATTTCAGTCTGATTCACTCACCATAATGTAGATGTTATAAAACTCTGTGTACATGTTGTCAAGCCTTAATGAGGCACCAGTGCAGGTAGGCTATTAAAGCTTTTTTTGAGATAGCCATTGAGGCCATTATAGATCTGTCATGGGTTAGATGGATGAAGCCTTCAAAAGGCTCTGGATTCAGGGTATCGAGCACACCTAAGATAGATCAAGTCTTATGCGACGATGAGTTAGTCTAACAATTCCAAGAGCTAAGCTTCCACTATTCAATCTCAAATTATTTCTACTTAATTTTCCATTTTTCCTTCATATCCTTCTATTCTTCTTAGGTAACTAAAAAAGTCCACTAGGATAAGAGAATTTGCACTGAGTTGGATTCCTTGTACCTTAGAGATGATCTTGTTAATACCGAATGCTAATTCTCTAAGAGTTATAAGGTTCAAATCTTAATTGACTTTCTTCTTCCATCCTAATCAAAATTCTCATGAGAGCTAATTCATAAGCAAGGTAACTTAATTGAATCCATCCTAAACCCTCAAATTAAGGTCATTTCATACTCTGAAGAAAGAATTTGAAAAATGAGAACTAGTCGAATTAGAATTCTTTCTCCTAATCTTCTAAATAGCAAAATCATCCAAATCAGTATCGACTAATTCAAAAGTTAAAGATAATCGAAAGGAACGTTTTTACTTCTATTCAAGCAGACTAACCGTGTGGCATAGGATTGCTACTACAAAAAAAAAAAGCAATTGAGGAAAGTTGTAAGTACGTTGAAACCAGAAGTGTATATGATTGAAAGTGTTGTCAAACCTTCTTTCAAGTTGGATAATAAAACTCCCTTCATAAACTTGACCTATTGATCTTATGATTGGTGGCTTGATTTAGAGCTAATGTTCATATTTGTTTTGATCTCTTCTGGTTCTCCATCTTCTAGAAATCATGTGGAGGTGTAATACTTGAGACTGACTTAGGAGCACAATACTAGAAAAATGATGAGTAGTGTTAAAGATGATTTTAGGAAAAACCCTGATCATTCATGAGGTATTGTATGTCCCCAGCACTATAAACTTGATCAATGGAGCTTTGTTGGTATTTAAGGGCTACAAAATTGTTCTAAATTTCAATATGCTTGAATCACTCATAATAACAATTTTGTAAGGAAAGGCTTTGTGTTAAAGGGCTTATCCAAACTAAATGTAATTTCTAAGAATGTAAACTTTCTATTGTCCTCCATCCTGAATCTTTCAATATTTGGCATGGTTGACCAATGTGAACTTCAATCGAATCCATCGCATGACAAAATTAAGTCTTATTCTTAACATACATCTATATATAAAAGTTCAAATGCAAAATTTATGTATAGGCCAAGAGTACCTAGAAACCTTTTAAGTCTATGTATAGTCTCCTTGATTTAGTTCATAACAATGTGTGTGACTTTATCAAGTCATTGACTCATATTTGAATTTACAAATAAGGAGGTAGTTCTTATTTTGTAATATTTATAGATGACTTCTCCAAGTATCGTTACATATATCTATTCAAATCTAACAATGAGGTTCTTGATGGAGTCAAAATCTATAGAGCCAAAGTGAAAAACCAAATTGAGAAGACCTATAAAGACCTAGATCTAATTGAAGTGGTGAACATACCCCAAATGAGATGACTATTCCATCAAAAATATGGGTCCATTTATAAGGTTACTCCTAATTCTCTTTAGTCCAACAATATAGATGAATGAAAAAATAGAACCCTAGTGGACATTATTAACTCAATGTTAATCAATTTTAATACACCTAAAATTTGTAAATGCAGCTCTATTATCAGCTTATTATATCTTAAATAGGTTATCATTTAAAGATAGCAATAAATTTTTTGAATTTTGGAACAATAGAACTCCAAGATTGGATTATCTCAAAATATAAGGGTGCCTAGCTAGAGTAGGTATACCTAAATCTAGAAGAAAAAAATAGGAACCAAAATCATATATGCCATTTTTGTAGGATATTCCTTAGATAGTAGCAACAATAGATTTTTTGTGATAAATTAAGAGATAAGTGACATCTCTACTGATACTCTTATTCAAGATAGAGATGCCACTTACTTTTAAAATATCTTTTCCTATAGAATATAATTTCTAATTTCATCTGAACCATTTATTTTCTATTTCTCTAATCTTATCGAATATGCACCTTACTATGAATCTAAAAAGAAAAAATGTCTAACATGATAGTAGAGTTTTTGAACTTAGAAGAGCTACAAGGATAAAGAAAAAAAGATCTCGATGAATAATGCTTCACTTTCTTCATTGAGGGTAAACCTTCCATTTTTCTAGATGTAATATATTTGTCTAACATTTCTTTTTGGAATGAAGACATCAACTTTGAGTTCAACTCAATTACTCAAAATCAAACTTTGATGCTAACACACCTCTTGGAAGTAAGCTATTGGATTGTAGATTCATATTTTGAAAATACTTAGTCCTCATGGAAATATATAAAAAAAATATAAAACTAGGCTAGTAGTTGAAGGTTTAACTAGAAGGAAGGCTTTTTCATAGCTATTCACCTATAGCCAGAATTACAATATATAGAACCCATCTTGATGTTTCTTCCATCTATAGGCTTATCATTTATCAAATAGATGTGAAAATTATTGTTAGCTCTAGAATTGATTTTGATAATATCAAAAGAGTTTGAGTACAAATTATAGCTACTAATGATGCTTGTGAGAATGATTATAGGATTTCTTATAATGCTCAATGATTGATTTCACTGAAGAAGTCTTTTCAAAACTTAAGTAATTTCATATTTTCAAATTCAAAGTTTCAAGTTTTGGAAGCAAAAAAATTGAGTTCGGTATGAAAAAATTAAAAAAAAAAGATAGTCCAGCCTAGAAGACTTCTCCATAAGTTGATATACTCAAAAATTAATTTTAAAAAGGTAAGTTTAGTCTAGAATATCTTTAAACAAAAAAATCTACTCAAAAATAGAGACAATCATATTGGCATATATGGCACGCCTGTGAGTCGATCAAGAAGAAGCTTAGCCAATCGATTGGTCTCAATTTAAGAAATGACAAAAGATATAAACTTCTAACTTTTTTTTAGGTGACTAAATTTTTATATGAGCTGACCAAGATAGAATCATAGCCTACTCACATGTATGGATAGCCGACTCAGCCTCTAACTCAAGTTGAAGATAGAAGAATAAAGATTTTAGATATTCTCCTAAACTAATTATAAAATAAATTAACTAATCAAGATAAAACTTAGCAGACTCATGTAAATAGAATAGTTGACTCAATCTCAGAGATGGAAGAAGATAAAAGATAGTAAAAATTCACAAGTTTTCTGAGCCAATCCAGAAAATTAGTTGATCAATCAAGTCATAAAGTTAGCCGACTAAGAAAATACACTACAAAAAAATAGACCTTCATCGACATAGAAATGTGCCAGTAAAATAAGAAAAATTACTGCTTGTATCTTTAGCAGTATTTTTATCAAATATAGACTTAATGTCATCCATAGTCGTATTGCTGATTCTCAGCGACACTTTTATCTATACCGCTAAAATACTCTTTTTAGCAGCATCTTTTAATTTTTATCAGTATTTTAAATATGTTACATATTTTATTAGTGGCATAAAAAAATATTATGCAAAGAAAAAAAGAATTGTAACAAATAACGACATTTCCTAATGCCGATGAAAATTAATTAGTGGCATCCAAAAGTGTTGTTAAAATATTATTAATTAGCGACATTTTATGAATGTCCTTAAAGTCTTTTTTGCCAGTAATTTTTTAGTATTTACGAGCCTTTATGAAATGCTGTAAATTCTTTTAGCATCACTAAAAAAATATCATACAAAGTAAAGATAAAATAATATATGTAAATAGCAATGATACTTTTATAGTTTGATTTTTCAAATACTTTTATGCAGTATTTTCACATGACAATGATAATTCTTTTAATGATTAAACACCGTAGTTTCCGTATAGAATCTATTTGAAATATATACGTTGTTCATTACTATATCATATAGTGATACATTCTAAAACAAGAATGATAGAATAGAAAATCTGGCTAAATCCATCCACATAAAACCAACAATTATCTTAATAATATTTTTTAAAAATATCAATAGCATCCAATAAAACTAGATTAATTATGAGATCAGGGTCATGCGCATCAATTACTTTCTAACCCATTACATTTATCGCAATATGGTTTGCACCTTCAATTGCTTCAAAAGATGATTGGATGAGGATGGCAATTCTTAGAGAATGGAGACTTCAAGTTTCATATCAACTTTATTTAAATCATCTCCAGAGCTAATAAGATCAACACTAAAACCTGCATCTTCAATAGTCTCAATTTGATAATCAAAATCAATGATGTTGAGATCAAAGTGGATCTTGGCTTCTTCAAGGGCCAGGGAACCATCAATATTTTTAACTACATGCATCAACCACGAGAAGTACTTGTTCAATAGATTTTAAGCAGCTCATGTATGCCATTCCTTTGATTCGAACATGTCATACATAAATCTCTTATTTTGAAATCATAAACCTCATAATTTAAGTTTCTATGGCTTTTTAATTGATTTTGTCTGAAGATAGAATCCAGATTTCATATAAAAATATATCAAATAATTATTAATAGACTAGAAACTAGAAACAATGTAAATGAACATGTTGAGTAAATATATCTACATCACTTTGACCATTTGTCAACATAGCTGTAAAAATAGCTATGGCAACCTTAGATGCAAATATTTTCATAGCATATGATATGCAGGTACCACCACAATCATGTCCCACCAAAATAACTTATAAATATTTTAGGAATTAATGCAACTTTCAAGTATAAATGGTAAAACAAGAAGTTATTCTACTAGTAAATTAGAGACATAAGGCCTTCATTAAGAACAAAGTGACTGGTCTCTAAATCATCAATCTTTACATCCTATTTCAGAATTTGAAAAATTATTTGAGAATAGCAAAATATTTAACCAAAAAAGTGTATGGGGAAAAATTAATAACTTGGAACAATAGAACTCTAACATCAATATTTATCAAGATTTAGGAGCACAAAGCAAAGAAATGTTGGATGTGTATTTGCAATAGTATATCCTTAAACCATTTTTCTCTTCTCTTCCCTTGGTTCCTATCACATAAGAAATGAATAAATAGACTATATGATAAGAATGTAGGTGCACGATGAGCCATAAGAGTTATGCTAGTTATCATTAGCAACTTCAAAAGTAATATGGAACATACAAACTATTTTTTTGGTCAAAAGTTGATCTTCAAGACCCTTTGGCTACTTATACATGTTGAGATCATAGCACTTTAACAGAATAGCAAGAAGTGCTTAAATCCTTCTATGCAGTGAAACATGTTATTCTCTACTTATCAACACACTCCATACTTGCTGTTATGGTCATAATGCATCAAAAATTTTACAACAAACATAATTCAAATATTAGCTTTTATAAGAACTTTCATAGGATATATGAGAAATTCAAATATAGTTATTTCATGTCTTACTGTTGAATAAAAAAAATATCTCCAGTATTCTTAAAAGAGCTTCCAATTAAGTGCTTCTAATTATTTTAACTATCAAACGCAACACACATGCTATGGAAAAGTATTTGCAACATATGAAAAGAATAAAAAGATCACTATTAACTTTAGAAGAAAGTTTAGCAGGAACATCAAAAACTACATAAGTGTAGTCTACAACAAATTAATTAAATTATGAATGCAAGAAATCACAATGTACAGCCAAACAACCCCTTCTCTTTTAGACCTCACAAATGACAACAAAAAAATGATATGCCTCATAAATCTTCATCGAACCAATGAAGCTATAATGTTAAGGAATGTCTAGACCTGAAACTCTATCCTTTTGGCCATGAAAGAATAGAAAACAAGTTCCTAATAAAACTAGCCCATGGGAAAATCTAGTTTCCAACAAGGCTTTGGACCAAACACAATCTATTTTGAAGACCAAATACATCCTTATATGCATCTAGTCTGCACAATTACTACTATACTATTCTTACAGACTCCAACCTCTGCTTGCTCTATTTTTCTGTTGTTAATTTTTGATGCATATTATCTTTTCAATGGCATCCATCCTATACAGCCACACCAGAGGTTTGAACATAAGCTAAAAGACAATGAGAGATTAACATACAACCCTCAAGAATAGGAGAAAACAGTATCTCTCGCAAATACATTAAGATAGATGAATCTTGGATATATAAACTGAAGCAAGCCAAGCATATCTTGAAAGAAACCAATAAAATCTCCAAAATAATTTATATCTAGTGAAAGAAATATCTACAAATCTAATTATGAACAAATAAATCTCTATAAATAATAAGAAAGTATTCAGTGAATCTGATAAAAGAGAGGTTTCAAGGACTCATGAGGGTGGCCTCAGGCATTGAAACTCTGCAGTCATCAATTGATAGAAGAGATGGCTATCACAAAAAAGATTTGGCCAATAGAGTGGATGGTTTGAATTGATCTTGTTGGCGGTGGCAGCATGGCTGGAGAGTTTAAAGCAGGAGGAGGTGAGATTCTCGGAGGAGAGAATGAAGAGAAGAGAGATGGGTAGAGCTACATGAGTTTCTGTTGGGTGGATGTCTGGCCTGAACACTATCTTCAAGATCTTTCCAGTACCACGCGATGCAGCAGGAAGAAGAAGAAACAAAACAAAAGAAAAAATAATC
>KE505502.1:105781-119158 GCA_000441515.1 Elaeis oleifera
TTTTACAAGAAGAGACCTCACCCTCAACCCTTGTACACCCAATTTCTTCACTAGAAGTTCCCCTCACAAAGCTCTCTCTCTCTTGGAAGACCCCCTGAACCCCTGAAGTGCCTGGCGACCACTGTCCAAGAGCCTCCTGCTCCTTCTCTCTCAGTGCTTCTGCCTCTCTCTTCTCTTGGGTTCTCGTACAGCGCAAAAACCAAACCACACTTTACTGTTCGCCCACAGGCCCTTTAAGGTTAAACCCAATTAGATTAGGTTTAAGAGTCCTTAATCAACCCAAATCAGGTTCTGAACCGTCGGATCAAGATCGGGAGCTCCCTGGGCCCTCCGATCGTGACCAATCCATGGAATAGTGCCGTGGACCACATAAAACGCATGGAAAATGCCCACGCGGTCCACAAGCCCAACCGTGGACTGCTCGGTCCACGGTGGACCGGGGCAAAGGGCCAGCAGGCCGTCTGGGCCTGGGCCGGCCCGTGCATGCAGGCCTGGGCCGTGCACGCATGCGGGCCTACACGCGGGCTGGGCCGCACACCCGCCTGAGCCGTGGGCCTGGGTCGCGCGTCCCGCGCACCGCCGCCTGCAGCCACGCCGCTGCCGCCCGCCGCCGCCGCCGACGGTCCTCCGCTGCCTCGAGTCTCGTACCAACTTCAAAAGCTCGTATCTCCTTCATCCGAGCTCTGTTTCGAGTGATCTTGGTCTTGTTGGACTCTATTTTTTGCTGCGAACCTCACTGTGGGCTCAATGTGGGCTGAATCTCAAGGTGTCAAATCCTAATAATTTTTAATACTAAAATTTGGTATGTAATAGGGGAGGGCTTGGAGGCTGCATCCGGATGGGTGTCATGGTGAGGATAAATAGATCGGAAGAGTAGACTATTCTAATTGAATAGTGGATGGCAGCGTCAATATGGGAGGATTTGAAGGCGGAAGAGGAATGCTTAGCAAGGAGGTTGGATGGTAGATCTTTATGGTAGGAGGGGTGATGGCTTGGAGCCTTTGTAGATGAGTGTTTATCAGGATGAGCATAAGAGAGAGAGAGAGAGAGAGAGAATAGGTATTTCCTCTAAAATAAGACTATCTTGCCTCAACTAAACTAGATCCGACTATTTGCACAAAAAAATCGAACATAGAAATGCATGGGAGTGTTTTTTAATAAAAATAGAGAACATGTGGTTGTTTGTTATGGATATATATCGCTGAAATAAATATCGTATTTATTTTTTATCTTAATAATATTAGATTATCAATTTTATCAAAAATATTGAAAAAATTGAAATCACTAGCATTTTCTATATACACTGGTAAAATAATGTCGCTAATTCAATAAATTGGGATAGTGATATTTGAGCTAACCCAATCTCAGATAGATAGAAATAAAAAAAATTAGATATTTTTTAAGCCATCTCAGAGTTTCACTTAGCTGACTTAGCACTTCAAATGAGCTGACTAAGAGCTTGGGTGAGCCGACTCATAGATTTCTGACAAAATAATGATTAATTTTTTAAATATTCTAGCAGTCAAATTTTATTTTAACGCCTATTTTTGAGCTTTCAATAGCTAGAGAATTAATTGTAGATATTTTTTAGATCATAAAGTAATCAAATTGGAAACTAAAGGATTCAAGACTATTGAATTTATTAAGAAAATATTCAAGCTATTGAGTAGAACAAAAAGGGAGAAAGGAAGGACATTCCAAGTGCTTTCAATTCTCATCTTTTTATATTTACTCAACTCAAAAAGAGAGGAAGTGTATGCTTAATTGAGCTAGCAACCACCAAGCAAGAGCATTCAAGTTTTCATCCATCCTCTCTCAGCAATTTGAGAAAGAAGTCAAAGCAACTCAAGTGCTCGGCCACTCCAACTTCTTTAAGAGTTTAAAGATTCTATTTTTTGTGCTTTAAATTCTTATACATATTTTCTTATTTATTGTGATAAGTTTCTTAGAGAAGAAACTTAGGATTTGAGGGTTAGTCCAAGCTAAATATTGGATATTGTAAGATTTTGATTGATGAGCCAGTGAAAACCAACGAGATTGATTATGAGTCTAAGAAAACAATCAATTATAAGATTTTGATTGGTGAGCCTAAAAAAATCAACTGAATTTTATTGTGAATCTATAGAAATAATCAAACTATAATCTTGAGGAGATTATAGTTAAAATTTTTAAGTGGATTAACTTGAAGAGTAGATATGGATGCTGAGTTGAGCACCAAACTACTATAAATCTCTTATGTTTATGATTGTATATTTATTTTATATTTATTCTTCTATTGCTCATTTATTTACTGTTCAGCACTAGATAAATACTTTCAAATTTATTTTAGCATAAGTGCTTCAAATAATTTTTAAAAAATCTAATTCACCCCCTATTGTATTACCATCTTTAGGAAATAAGTGATATCAAAGCAAGTGCTCAGCCCATTTGATCTAACTATCAAGAGTTAAAGATCAATGACAACCTCAATTGGCATCTCTCTGGTTCAAGATCAATCAACCAATAGACCTTCATTTTTTAATGGCACAAATTATATATATTGAAGATATGAATGAAAAATCTTTATCAAGTATGAGATTATGACATATGAAATGTCATAGTTAATAGTCCTTACACACTCACTATTATGATTGATAGTATGCCTTTTCTCAAATCTAAAAGGACTGGAATGATATAGATAAAGATTAGCTCAATTAAATATAAAATAATGAATATTTTTATTATGCTTTATATGTAAATGAATTAAATCAAATTTTATATACATATTTGAAAAAAAATTAGGATATATTAGATGTTCTCTATAAGGATACAAATCAGATTAAAAAATCTAAAATTGATATGCTTGTACATAAATATGAATTATTTAAAATAAATCTAGTGAAAGTATTACTGATATGTCCACTAGATTTATAGATATTATAAATAATTTGAAAAGTCTTAGCAAGGACTACACTAATAGTAAGCTTGTTCGTAAAATCCTTAGATCATTGTCAAAAAATTGGAAAGCCAAGATGACTGTAATCCAAGGAGCTAAATATCTCAACGAGTTATCTTTGGATGAGCTTATTGGCTCACTTATGACTCATGAGTTAAGTATAAATCAAAATATAGAAGAAGAAATAAAGAAAAGAAGAATAATTGCCTTGAAGTTAATGGCCAATGAAGTTTAGAAAAGTGATATGTTGGAAGAATTTGATAATGATGATGAAATGACCATGATTACAAGAAAGTTTAAAGATTTATGAGAGAAAAAGATATGGATCCAAGAAAAAAGATTTATAGCCGGTGGCCCTCTACTCAAAAAGATCTTTAGAAAATTCAAAAAGATGGCTATAATGGCTACTTGGAGCAATGATGAAGACTCAAGCTTAGAAGAAGAAAAAAATTAAAGAAGAAAAGTAAACTTTTGCCTCATGGCATATGAAGACGAGGTAAATGCTAAAAACTGTAGTGATTTTATTTTTAATGAGCTACATAATGCTTTTTATGAATTATTTGATGATTTTAAAAAGCTTTTACTAAAAATAAAGAACTTAAAAGTTAAATCACTCCTTGACTAAAGAAAAGGAAGCTTTCAAAAAGAAAAGAAAATCTTTTAAAGGAACAAAATGATTCGATTGAAAAGAATAGAAACATGCAAAAAATTGATAAATTAAATACATTATTGATAAATTTACTCTTAGCTCTCAAAATTTATAAATACTTTTAGAAAATAGAAAATTCTTTTTGATAAAACTGGCCTAGGTTGTAATACTTTAACCAAATAGAATTTTAAAAATATATTTATAAATCTATATTTGAAAGCATCATATTATATGTTTCACATGTAATAAAGTTGGTCATAAATCTATTGATTGCAATATATTAATTAAAAATATCAAAGTGAAGCAAATTTAAATTCTAAAAGGAACTATTGCAACTAATCTTAAAAGATCTAAGAAAGCTTGGGTATCTAAAAAGACTTGATTCATATTTTGTAGGTGTGCTTGGCATCTCTTGAAATAAAAGAAAGTGACATGTACACAGTGAATGCTCAAGACATATGATAGAAAATAAATCTCAATTTATTTCTCTTAAAGCCAGAGATGGAGGAGTTGTTATATTTGAAGATAATAATAAAATAAAATTATTGATCTTGATAATATAAAGATCATTTCTATGACTTATATTAAGAATGTCTTGCTTGTTGATGGTTTGATGCATAATTTGCTTAGTATAAGTCAATTATGTGATAAAGATTTTAATATTTTATTTAAATCCTCGCATTATATTATGACTAGTTCCACTGATAATGGTATCAAATTTATAAGAAAAATATGAAATTATTTACTTGATAGATCTTGATGATCCTTGTAAGGATAACATAAAATGTCTAATTACCGTGAATGTCAAAATCAATGAAGCTAGTTAGATTTGGCATAGTAAACTAGGAAATGCAAATATAGATTCTATGGTTAGATTAATTAGAAATGGTTTGGTTAGAAGCTTATCAAAAATTAATTTTCAAAAGAATAAGATTTGCAATACATGTTAATTAGATAAATAGACTAGATCTTCATTTAAATCTAAAAATATTGTTTCAACTAATAGACCATTGGAGCTATTGCACATAGACTTCTTTGGGCCTGTCAATACTACTGGTCTTGATGGCAAATGATTTAGTTTTGTCATTATTGATAACTTTTCTTGATGCACTTGGATTTTATTTCTTGGATATAAAGATGAAGCTTTTGAAATGTTTGTAAAATTATTTAAGAGAATCATAAATGAAAAAGATTGTAATCTTTTAAAAATTAGAAGTGATCATAGTATAGAATTTCAAAATCAAGCTTTTGATAAATTTTATTCTAAAAATAGAATTAATCACAACTTTTCTGTATGTAGGATATCTTAGCAAAATGAGGTAGTAGAAAAATAAAAATAAAACTTCACACGAGATGGCACGAATCATGCTTTATGAGAGCAACCTACCAAAATATTTTGGATGGAAGCTATAAATACTACATGCTATGTTAGCATCAAAAAGAGGGAGAATATTAGTCCTGAAATTGATTTTGATAATATCAAAAGAGTTTGAGTATCAATTATAGCTATTAATGATACTTGTGAAAGTGATTATAGGATTTCTTATAATGCTCAATGGTTGATTTCATTGAAGAAGAAGTCCTCTCAAAACTTAAGTAATTTCATATTCCTAAATTCAAAGTTTCAAATTTTGGAAGCAAAAAAACTGAGTTCGACATGAAAAAAATTTTTAAAAAAAAATCTAGCCTAGAAGAACTTCTCAACAAATTCATCTACTCAAAAATTAATTTTGAGAAAGATAAATCTAGCCTAAAATATCTTTAAACAAAGAAACTACTTAAAAATAGAGATGATCACTTTTGGCATGTATGGCATACCTTTGAGTTGACCAAAAAGAATTTAGTCGACTCAATCTCAGTTTAAGAGAAAAGATAGAAAGATATGAAATTCAGACTTTTTTTCTTAACCAACCAAGACAGGATCATAGTCAACTCATATAAATAGATAGCCGACTCAATCTCAGATTCAGATTGAAGATAGAAAAATAAAGATCTTAGATATTCTCTGAAGCTAACTATAAAACAAATTAGCTAACTAAGATAGAAACTTAGCCGACTCATATGAATGAGATAGTTGACTCAGTTTTAGAGGCAAAAGAAGATAGAAAGCAATAAAAGTTTACAAGTTCTCTGAGCTAATTTAAAAAATCAGTTGGCCGACCAAGTCATGAAGTTAGCCGACTAAGAAGATATTTAAGCCGATCTAGTCTAAGATAGATAGAACAAATAGAAAGTAAAAAATTTATATATACTTTCGAGCCATTTTAAAGCCTCACTTAGCCGACTCAGCATTTCAGATTAGCCGACGAAGAGTTTAGATGAGTCGACTCGTAGATTTTTGATAGAATAATGACTAATTTTTCAGAATACTTCTAACAACTATATTTTATTTGTGACAGCTATTTTTGAGCTTTCAATAGCTAGAGTATTAATTGCAGATATTTTTGAGGCCACAAAAATAAAGAATTCAAATTGAGAACCGGAAGGATTCAAGGTTACTGAATTTATAGAGAAAAATATTAAAGCTATTGAGTGGAATAAAAAAAGAGAAAGGAAGGACATTTCGAGTGCTTTCAATTCTCACCTTCTCACATTTACTTAACTCAAAAGGAGAGAAAATGTACACTTAATGGAGCTAGCAACTGCCGAGCAAGAACATTCAAGTTTCCATCAATCTTCTTTAGCAATTCAAGGAAGAAGTCAAAGCAACTCAAGAACTCAACCACTTCGATTTCTTCAAAAGTTAAAGATTCTATTTTTTGTGCTTTAAATTCTTGTACATCTTTTCTTATCTATTGTGACGAGTTTCTATAAAAAATTTAGGATTTGAGGGTTGGTCCAAGCCAAAAGTTGGATATTATAAGATTTTGATTGGTAAACCAGTAAAAAGCAACTAGATTGATTATAAGCCTAACAAATAATTGATTGTAAAATTTGGTTGGTGAACATAGAAAATTAACTAGATTGAATTGTGAACCAGTAAAAATAGTTAAACTATAATATTAAGTGATTATAGTTGAAATTTTTAAGAGGATTGACTGAGAGAGTAGACGTAGGTACTGAGTATAGCATCGAACCACTACAAATATCTTATATTTATGATTGTATATTTGTCTTTATATTTATTCTTTTGCTATCCATTTATTTACTGCTAAGTATTATACAAATACTTCAAATTTGTTTTGGACATAAGTACTTCAAACAAATTTAAGAAATCCAATTCATCCCTCCTCTTGGGTTTCCATCTCTAGAAAACAACTGTATTGTAAACTGAGATCTAGATGAAGAGATCAACATGAAATAGCCTAAAGATTTGTTCTAAAGGGATGAGAAAATAAATACAAACTTGTTAAGTTCTTATATAGTATGAAATAAATTCCTAAATAGTGATACAAAAATTTGATAAGATCATCCTCTCCTTGGTTTCATCATAAATGATCATGATAAATGTGTGTATTCTGAAGTTATTGATGATTAGTATATCATCGATTATTTATATGTCAATAGCATTCTAATCTTTGGAACATTCTTTATAATCCTATCCAAGATTACATCATTTTTATCAAATAAATTTGATATAAAAGATCTAGATAAAGCTAATATAATCTTAGAGATGAAGCTAATCAAATCTCCTAAAGAGATAGCTCTCTCCTTTTCTCATTCTTTCGACAAAATGATCAGAAAGTTTAGTTTTTTTATTGAAAATCAATTTTCATTCTATATGATCCTAGTATTCACCTTAGAAAGAACTTAGGTAAATCTATTGCTCAAACTATATATTCTCAAAGCAATTGATCTCTCCTATATATTATAAATAGGACAAGAACTGATATTGGATCACTCTAAAATGTATATTTTGATATCTTCAGAGAATTCTTGATCTTTTTTTCTACATTGGATATCCTAAGATGGTTAAGGGTTATAATGATGTAAAATAAACTATTAATCTATTAGATCTAAATCATCTATTGGATCATTTATTTTTTTTCCACCATGCTATTATAACTTAGAAATCTTCTAAGCAAATAATTATATCTTGAAGCAATATGGAGGTAAAGTTAATAGCTCTAAATATCACCTGCATAGAGGTAGAGTAAATTAAAATCTTATATTAGAGCTTCCTTTGGTACTAAAAATAATTCTGACTATAGCAATCCATTATGATAAGAAGGTCATAATTAAAGTGATGGGCCAAAAGAGTACCAACAAAAAGATAAATTGATATATCTGGTTTCATCATAGAACATTTTGTAGATTAGTTAACCAAAAATTTGTCTAGCAATAGAGTCCAAGAGTTACCAAGGAAGATAGTACTTAAATCCACCATTTGGTCACTAGATATCCAACTTTTATGACCAAAAATCCTATAAAAGAGGTCCAATGCGGTAGAAATGAAGATGATTAAGTGATTGTGCCAAAGAACCTCTTTCAAAGAATATCTCCTCCACTTCTATGATGAGTGCTTATATTAATGATAAAATAAACTAAAGATTGAGTTATACTTTTAATGAGTCCAAAATAGGAAGTCTGCAAGATATTAGGTCATAAATATCCCCGTAGGACTCATTTATATAATAACTATTGTAAAGGCTATGACTAGGGGTTTGAGATAACTATGATAAACTTTTATGAAAAATTAAGATACTAAGCATAAAGCCTTTAATATATGCTGACTGTATAAGGACCTAATTAATCTATATTGTATGTGGTGTGCAAAAGCTTAATCTAATTCAAGGACTGATCCACTACAACTCTTTCAAATGGATACCATCAAAAATAAGTGGGTTCAAGACCACTCATACTTTATCCATTGCACAATATAAGTTGCCCAAAATATTTTTTCATGATTTTTGTAGCTTTAAAACTTTAAACCCTTTGTGGGAAATTGTTAGAAAATTTTATAACTTTCCATTTGAAAAAGGTACCAATTTTTAAGTACCATATTTAGTAATTCCACATTGGATGTTTAAATATAAGTACACTTACATTAGTCTAGGAGTGCCATGCTTAGTTAGGCCCTATGGGTGTTGGGATGGTGACCATACATGCTTGCTTACCTATTCAGCTCAAATTAACTCAGATAATTGTACTTTAACATGCATGTGTGCATGGCGAGATATGGCATGACCGACATGCATGATGCCAACATGCATGTGGTTTGCCTTTTAGGCTGCAAGTTTGCCATTTTCATTCTTAAATGTGTAACAAAATATTACAAATTTAAAATTTTGATAGATTACTTATTCGTAAAGTTTAAATTTGAATTTGAATTTGATTTCAGGTTGATTCATATGCCACAATATGAATGTTACAAAACCCTATGCATGTCTTTTTGGGCCTTGATGTCTATTTCACTTTAGGCCTTTATTAGGACAGCTATTAGGGGCGGCAATCGGGTTGGATTGGATCATAAACGGATCAGATCAGAAATAATCAACCTAAATTTGATTTGTTATTAAATAGATCAAAAATTCAAACCTGAACTCGACCTGTTTATTAAACAGGTAATCCGATCCGATCTATTTAATCTGTTTATTAAATAGGTAAATTAGGTTAAATGGATTAAACAAGTTAAAAAGGTCAAGTTAAATGAATCAGAAATAGGTTAAATATATTTTAAATAGGTTAAACAGGTTTAAATGGATTAAATAGGTTAAACAGGTCGGGTTAAATGGGTCAAAAATAGGTTAAATAGGTTAAATGGGTTATCTGACTCAACTCGTTCTGAATATTAAACAGGTTAAACAGATCAGATATCTAAAATCTATATCCGATCCAATTATTAAATAGATTAAACGGGTCGATCCATTTATGATCCAAATCCGTTTAGTCTAAATCCAAACCTATTTATAACAGATCGAACACGGATCGGATTGATGGATCGGATCATATTTTGCCAGCCCTAACAGCCATTGAGGCAATTATGGGTCTCTCCGAGGGTTACTTGGATTGAGGCTGTAAAAAGGGCTTCATATCTTTGCATGGGTGTGAGTTAGCCTACAATTCCTAGAGCTAATCTTCTGCTATTGTGTTTCAAATTTTCTATGCTTTTTTGTTTTTATTGCACTTCATGTTCTTCTTCCTAGACAATTGAAGAAGTCTATTGGATCACACCTCCATGCAATTATACTCGTGATAGGAGCCTTCTGACAGAGCCAAATGTATTATATCTTAGAAAAAATCTTGCCATATACCTGCATAAGGATGCAAAATTCATTTTCAAGACAACATTTTGATACCTCGATCCAAGTATGCAATTCTAATTCCTTTTTGAATTTCTTTTATGACTTATGAAATTATTTAACATACTTTGGATTTTATTACATGCAATTATTAAAGATTTCTGCTTAATTCTAAAAATAGCTCCAACATGTATGATACCTTTATTTATAATGCCTGAAATAATCTTGATTTATGTTAATCTTCTAGTTAAAATACATTCATAATCAATACTAATTATAACAAATAATTTAACCAAGCAAGCTAAATGAGGTAAATTTCAAGCCAAATTAGGGTTAGCATGTGAACAACTTTTTCAAGTGCCAGTTCTATTAGCTAGCCAAATAGGCTTAACCTTAATGGACCGACAGTTGTTCCAAACCATGCAAATGAATCATGTTGAACCACTATTTTTTTTTTAGGAACAAGGTGGAAGTTCCTCCGATATTTGTATTATATATCAATAGTATTTACAAAGTTAGGCAAGGATCAGTAGCAGGGTACCCTGATATTGAAGTCATGATACATATGGTAAGAAGAGGAATACAGAAATTCATAATTGTACCTACTACTATATAGAGTTGTTGTTGCGATTGCTGGTAACCAGGCTATTACTCTATCTAGGCTTTTCGATCACAGTTCTTGGTGATCATTAATCAGTGTCCACAAGGTTAGAAGATGTATCAGTCCTCAAATTTCTTGCATTCAAAGAGTTCATGCTTATGCATTTTAATTCTGCACGGAGCTTTGTGTGTTTACTTCCCCTTGATGAATTGAATGTAATGTCCATTCTTCAAAATTTGAGCAATTTTCTTTGCTATTTTCAAAGTTGAAAAAGCTTCGAATCTAAATATCCTGTTGTTACGTTCTTTCCAAACTATCCAGTGAGAAGTAAGAAGAAGAGAGACAGCAGCTTTGCCTTTTTTTTCAGAAAAAGAATAAATCCAATCCGTCCAAACTTGAGAAATGCTGAGAGGGAGTCGAGGATAGCATAGGCTATGGGTAATCAATGTCCATATTGATATGAAGTATGGATAGTTCAGGAGACGGTGATCAGTAGTTCATTACTTCTAAAGCAGAGGCGGCACTGTAATTCAACTTGTACTCCTTTTCTGAATAAATTTCTAAATTTAACCAACCAAAGACCTTAACTTTTTTCGGAAGAGGCAGCTTTCACAATGCTTTTCCAATGGCCTAATGTACATCTCCGTCAATCAAAATAGATAGCAATTTTAACTGAGAATTTTGCTTTCATGCTCCATTTTATAATCTTCTATCATCATCTTCTAATAAGCTTGCATTTGATAGGTATTCAAAAATTTAATAAGTTCCTCTATGGTAGCAAAGCTTAGTCGTCGTCCAAAGAGTAATTGCCAATTGACATGAGATAGGAAATCATTAACACTGATGAGTGGGTTGATAGTGAAAGCATGAAGATTTGGTAGTACATTATTAAGAGACCTATCTACCAACCAGATATCATACCAGAAGGAGGTGTTCCTGCCATTACCTATCAAGGAGGTGGTAAAATTTTGGAAGGTACAGCCTTGTCGGACAGCGCCCTTCTAGAACGACGATGCAATATGGCGAGAAGTATTGAGAGAAGGCAATGGTAGGTGGTTCTTATAGTAAATAGTCCATATTAATTCTTCCAAAGTCATTCTTGTTGGTTGTAGAAGTTCCACCACCATTTTAATAGGAGAGATCGATTCATAGTTTGAAGGTGTTTGATCCTCAAACCTCCCATGTGTTTTGGGCGACATATCATGGACTAGCTTGCAAGGATTTTGGTTCTACCACAATGCCCTTCACCTCCCCATAAGAAATTCATGCAAACTCTATTAATTTTCTAAATTACTAATTGTAGAAGTTGAAAACTAACATCTAGTAAATCAGGATGGCATTGAGCACTGAACTTATTAGTGTTCTTCGACCAGCTAGTGACAGGACCTTTATTTTCCAACCAGCAAGTTTTTTATCCAGTTTCTCCAGTAGAAAGTTCTGGTAGTTTGCTTTCAATGAAGAACTATGGAGGGAAATACCTAGATAATCAATCGACAGTTGGCCGATAGAGCTCCTAAGCATTCGAGCATATAAAGATGTTTCTTCAGGAGGTATACCGAGTCCAATAAGATAGGATTTGTTGAAATTTATCCTCAATCCTATAAGGAGTTCGAAAAATATAGAATAACTTTAGAATGTGATATGGCCTTGCAGAATATGATTGTATCATCTGCAAATTGTAAACAGCTGATGTTCTCGTTGTTGGAAAATGTATCCTAAAGCCAATCATCTAAGTGGTAGATGATTGAAATTAATATATGAATTATCTAATAATAATAGTTATTTGGCATGTTCATCATAAAAGTTCTATCTTCCTTAAATGAACTCCTAAATTATGGTGAAGTCCTTAGAACCACAATCAATCGATAAAAGAGGATTTATCGGATGATTCTTAAATTATTTACGATCAAATGATAAGTTATTAATAAGGACGATAACTTATCAAGTGTAGGTTGCTGTATGCCATATGTGTTGGTTATCCTCGTAACCAAGTTGTGTGTAGACATTGGTATGGCATCCAGATAAGATGTAGGAGTACATCTGCACTGAACGTGACCAATGTAACACTCTATTGTCAAGAGTAGCTAGCTAAGGCCAATGAAGATAAGTGTCCCCCGACCTGAGATCACCACAGTGACTTGCAAGCAACTCACTGTACTTGGTGTCGGACTGTTTGTATTTTTAATATAGGCTCGAAAGATTTTTGGGTACAGTCAAGTACTTGTGAAGTCGGTGTGTGAGTCAAGATGGGATTGACTACTTCTGATTAACTTCAGGACGAGAATATCTCACTGTATTTTAATTTAGCAAAACCTAGACCTGGATAATCCTCTTGAGGAGTCACGGGATTTGCAAAACTTTGAGACACAATAAAGATGACTTGTATGAGTGTTGACAGCATACTCGAAGTCGTCTTGAGCATTATTGGTCAAAAGGATGAATTATACAGTAACCATGGGTCAGGGTTCTTAGAATGTTGCTTTGCATACATTCGACCTATCTGGACGTCGGGAACCATTGCTAGATGGTTACTTCGATTGATACAAAAATTAGTTCCTGTGCTACCGACTTAGGTTCGAACCTATAAGGTCAAATACATAAGAGATTGTAACTTAATCAGATGATTAATTGATGATTGAGAATCATTCTAAGGTTAAATGATCAATGTGATTGATGTTTGACCTAATGCAAGTGTTGCAGGAAGATCAACTAGCAATTGGATTGCTAATTGGCTCAATCTGTTGAACAATTGGGCTGAGATCAAGTCTAATTAAATTTGATTCAATTAAAATTGGTTTGGACTTAATTGGATTAAGTCTAATTGATTTATTGGATAAGCCAGTTGTAAGGGAGAACAAGTTCCTGTTCGACTAAGACTTGTATGCACCTAATTCCTAATTAAGTTAGAATTTAAATCAGAATTAAATATGATTTAATCTAATTTAATTGGACTCTTAGTCAGACTAGGATCATCTTTAATTAGATTGTAATTAATCTAGATTGGGTTCAA